>VZQC01000373.1:503799-521320 GCA_009823505.1 Rhizomys pruinosus
TTTTTTTTTGTCTTTTTGAGACAGGATCCCCCTGTAGCCTTGGCTGGCCTGGAACTCACTAGAGCTGGCTGGGCTTGAACGCACAAAGATCCGCCTACCTCTACCTCCAGAGTGCTGGGATTAAAGTTGTGAGTCACCACACCAGCCAGTTTCTACTTTTAAAAGTACCATTCTAATGGAAACCTCCCTGCTCCAAATTAAGCTGCAGTTGTGAATTTTCCCAGTAGCTAGAGCTGTTGTGTCCCAGAATTTCCATTAATTTGGTAGCTATTGATTTCTTTGCCTATAGCTTTGAAACTTCCATTTTTTGAGCCGGGACAACTGGGGCCTCAGGAGGACCCTGTCTCCAAAACAACAGCAACAACAACAACTAAAAAAGAATAGACATTTTTAAAAAAAGGAGTTTAAAAGGAGGTGCAGTGTAGGAGATGTAGCAGATGTAGAAAATGCTTTCTCAGAAGATATGTGTGACCAAATGAAAACTTGTGTCAGGAGTGGGACCCCTCCCTAGGAGTTACTGGTTAGAAAGCCCCCAGAGGCCTTCCAAACAACACAGGCTGTCATTGCCCTTGGTTGCTGTAGTGGTTTGAATGAGAATGTCCCCCATAGGCTCCAAGTATTGGGATGTTTTGTCCCCAGTTGGTGGCACTGTTTGGGGAGATCTTAGAAGGTGTGGCTATGCTGGGGGTGGGCTTAGAGAGTTCTTAAAGCCTTGCCAGTCTCCAACAGCCTTCCATGTTTCCTGTGCCTGCTTGAAGACGAGAACCTCTGCTTTCTGCAACTGCTCTGGGACCTCCTGTCACCAGGCCTCCCCGCCATGATGGACTCTAATTGCCCTGGAACCATCAACCTTAAGCTCAAATAAACTTCCTTTCATAAGTTCCCTTGGTTGTGGTGGTTCTATCAGAGCAACAGAAAGTGACTAATATAGGCTAGGGAGCCTCCAGAGGCTCCAAAACAATGTCGTAGGTTATGCCCTTGCTCTGGGTTGCCCTCCATAATTAAATGGTAAGACCCTGTTGCTGAAGACACAGCACATTTTCCTTGTAGGACATAGAGACATCCAAGCTGGAACTGATGAAAACTTCCTGTCTAGCAGCGGACTGACTTTCATAGCATTAGAAGGTGCTGTGCAGGCTGCTGGGGGAGAAAAGCCATGGAATGACCAGTGCTGACACTGAATGTGCTGTAATGATCTCAGCAAGAGGATGCAGTAGCGGAATCACCATTACAGCTAATGCTTTCTGATTAGATCTGAGGACTACGCCACTGGAAGGAATCCATGTCTGGTACCGTACTGTAAACCTAGTCAAAAGCCCGTGGCTGGAAAGATCATAGGCCCTAGGGAGGAACCTACTATTATGGTTTTGCCAAATAGACATGCTGTCAAACTGCCTTCCAAATCTATTTTAATACCCATAAATTAGTGCTGCTTAAAAAATTTAAAAAATTGTGCTGCTTACTTAAAAAAGTATTATTAATTAATTAATTACCTTTTTTGAAATGGGGTTTCCCTTTATTCCCAGCTAGCCTGGAATGCAGTATGGAGACCAGGCTGGCCTTGAACTCACAGAGATTCAACTACCTCTGCCTCCTCCGGAGTGCTAGGATTAAAAGTGTGGGCCGCCATGCCCAGCTACTTATTCTTTTTGAAAAAAGATTTATTTATTTTAATTTTATGTGTATGAGTGTTTTGCATTTATGTATGTAGGTGAATCACATGCATGCAATGCCCACATGCTGAGGATGCTGGATTCCTCCACAACTGGAGTTACACACAGTGGTTAGCCACTATGGGGGCGGGGCCTCCACCTATGAAATCGTGATCTTTGTTACATCACAGCTAGCCCCGGAACCTTGAAAGCTGTGCCTAGGGCAACCTCCAAGCCGGCTTCAGTCTGGGCTTTGCTCCCAGAGTGTTAGCTGTGATACCGAGGTCCGGTGTCCTGTGGCCACGTTTAGTGAGGATTTTCGAGTTTTGGGTCTGTTGAGGCTCAGTGTGCCCCCCACGGGCACATTCTTAAGAAGCAGTGCCCAAATTCCACAGAATTTTCTGTAGTGGGAGTGATGAACTGCCACCTTAAAGGCTGAAATTAGATTGCTTTAGTCACCGAGTGGATATCGGAAATCGTTCTTTGATGCTGCCAGCTCATTTGGCTTCATGTACAGACTGACCCCTAAGCCGGAGGCAACCGCTGTTTATAAAGAAAAGGTATTCTGAGCACTTCCTCTGGTAGACTCACAAGTTTCTGACCAGGGACCAACATGTCCTATGTGGATAATCCATCTCCTACTGGAATAAGTGATCCTTCAGCCATCAAGGTGCCCACACCCCAAGACCACCCACCCAGAGTCCGGAAGAGGGCTGCATTTCCAGAAGGCTATACTACACCACATAGCTGTCATCTTAGCGAAGGCAATCCAAGTGATGCCTCCATGTGTCAACTGACACACTGTGGAATGGAGACGAAGCCTGGACACCCGAGAAAAGGTCAAAAAAGGAAATACTGGGATTGGAGAGATAGCCTAGTGGTTAAGAGCACCGACGCTCTTGCAGAGGACCCGGGTTCGATCCCCAGCACCCACATGGCGGCTAAGAACCGTCTGTAACTCCAATTCCAGGAGAACTCCAGTTCCAGGGGAATCCGAGACCCTCTTCTGACCTCCGCGACATTGCACGACATGGGTGCACAGACCTGCATGCAGACAGTACATTCATACACATACAAAGATAAATAATAAAAAAAAAAAAAAAAGGAAATACCAGGAAGAGAGCGGGATGAGAATGGCGTCTCAGAAGATGGTGAAACCGGAACAGGGTGAAATGGAGCTTCAGTGTGTGGAGCCAGGCGAGGATCAGCACTGGAAAACCCAAGAGAAGTTAAAAATCTGAAAGTCCCGAGAGTGTGACAAGGAACCTCAGGTGCAGAAGTCTGTCGGTGGCAAGGGATGCAAATGACCCTATTGCGTTATGGAAGAAAGTGTTGAGAAACACAAAAATGAAAAGTACGGAAGGTTGTTGGAACGCCTTCAACACAGTGATGATGTAAACTCTGACCCTCATGGTGCTCAAGAAGAATGGCCTGGACCACCTTAAGACCAAAGGTGTTCCAGCCCAAATCTCCCTGGCTGCTGGCAGTAAGGGCCTACTTACCAACAAAATGTCAATTCCACAGGAAGAACCTGTTACTGACAGGAAAAGGGAAGAGTGGTGGATGATGATGTCCTTGATGTTACAGAAGACATGGAAAAGGAAATCAGTGATACACTGGGCCCAGGGCCACTGGGCGAGATCCTAAGCAGTGCATTCAAACTGCAAATTACTCGGGGAGACATCCGGACTCTAGAAGATGACCAGTGGCTCAATGATGAAGTCGTTAACTTCTACATGAATCTTCTCATGGAAAGAAGTCAAAACCAAGAGTATCCTGTTCTGCACATAAAAAAAAATGTTTAACACATTTTTTTTTTACCCCAAATTACAGTATGGGGGTTACAATTCTGTCAAAAGATGGACTCGGGGAGTAAATCTCTTTGAAAAGGAATTGATTCTGGTACCTATTCATCTGGAGGTTCATTGGAGCCTGGTGGTCATAGACCTAAGGAAGAAGAGCATCGTATACCTCGATTCCATGGCACAGAATGGAGAGAAAATCTGCAAGATCATTTTCCAATATTTGCAAAATGAGATCAAAACTCGAAGGAATATTGATCTGAAGCCTTCAGAGAGAAAACGATATTGCCTGATGACAGAGGAGATCCCTCAACAGCAGAATGGGAGCGACTGTGGAGTGTTCACTTGCAAATATGCAGAATACATCTCTCACGATCAGCCTGTAGTGTTTGCTCAACAGCATATGCCTATCTTCCAGAAGAGGATGGTATGGGAGATACTGCATAGGCTCTTGCTGTAAGAGCACCCAGCTGGTTGCTAAGGAAACTCTGCCTTTTCATTGACATTCATACATCCCTCTGGCAGGGTGGGTTGAAGGCCTTTGAAACCATACTGAGCTGTTAGAAGAGGATAAAGCCCACTCTTTCATCAATTAAATCCTATCTTGGGGCATGGGAGAGCTGTCCCTAATGCAGTCTATAAGATGCATGTAACTACTGCAAGCTTAGAAGCTGTTCCACTCACACTAGAACACCTGTTCACAAATAATTGTTTTAAGCAGTTATTTCTGCAATGGATCTGGAAAACACTGGATTTATCCTATGAATTTTTTGCTTTTGTCTCCCTCCCCCACTGTGATTATTTATATGTTTTCACTAAATTTTCAGACACTGGTGGTCACTATATTCCAATGTTCAGCGATCAACTCTTAGTTGTTTGAACTGTTTATTCCTGAAATGAGTGCCTGTTGAAGTGCCAGTCTCTGTTGCAGACCAGGATGGAGTCAGCGGGAGGAGGGAAGAAGCATTCGTTAGTCTAATGCTGGACCTGTACCTGCCAAGTTGAAGAGTGTGGAGAGCTTTTTTTAAAAGCTTGAAAATAAGTAGTAAAAGAAAATGAAAATGACCGGACCAGGATAATGCTTTTTCAGAAATATCACACAGTATGGGACAATCATAGCACTGTGGAGCTGTGGCCACGAGACTGGCTGTCCACGAGTATTAAGAAAAATGTCCTTTTCAATCAGGTGCTGAATGGCTTGCGGATCATGTCTGGTGGCTCCATGGACTACAACAGCAGAGAACACGGAGGCCCAGAGGGAATGGACCCCGATGGTGTCATCCAGGTTGGAAATGGCTGTGAACTTGGAAAGTTGGGAAGGAGAGTGTTTTTTTTTTTTCATGTTATTCATACTTTCAAATTTTATTCACTTACAGAGCAACTGGAATGAGATTGTTGATAACTTTGATGATATGAATTTAAAGGAGTCTCTTCTTCAAGGCATCTATGCTTATGGTTTTGAGAAGCCTTCAGCCATTCAGCAGAGAGCTATTACTCCTTGTATTAAAGGTAAAACGTGTTGACATTTAAAACCTGAATTCACTGTTCTGCATATACATGGACCTTTAGAGGGAAAGTAACCCCTGGGGGACTGCTAGCATCTACCTGCATTCCTTAAAGTGAAATGATGGCGATAATCTTTCGGGACTGACCTGAAAATGAAGAGAATTCTCTTGCTGATCACTTGGGCATAATTTATGTTCCAACTGGAATACATGGTGTATGGTAGAAGTGACAATTGATGTGGGATCGGTAAATATGTATCCTACGTTTTTTAGGGTATGATGTGATTGCTCAAGCTCAGTCAGGTACTGGCAAGAGAGCCACATTTGCTATTTCCATCCTGCAACAGTTGGAGATTGAGTTCAAGGAGACCCAAGCACTAGTATTGGCCCTCACCAGACAACTGGCTCAACAGGTATTGATAGTGTAGTTCAAAAAACTGCTTGCATGTTGCATAGGTTTCAGGTTTCACAACTGTGAAGAATTTAAAAGTTAAAGTATAAATTGTCCTATGAGCCCACATTTTTAATGTCCATGCATGCAGGGAGTTTGTTACAGCTAAGCAGGAACTAGGTATTGCAGGTATGGTTTCTAGAGCTGTACATAGACAGGTTGGGAATCCATAGGTTTCTCTAAGGGTGGATCAGTTCTGTACCCATTTTTTTAAACTTTGAATGCAGTTGTGCAACATGAAAACTGCAGTGACATGTTAAACATTGACTGTCTCAGTAGTTTGTGATGCATCTGTTGCATGCTGTGTTTTCAAAGCTCGCTGTTACACTGGCTTTGAAGTAACACATCCTAATGAAGCTGCAGGCTTTATTTAGGTCGAGATCATAAGGAAAATACCCTGTGGAGAAAAATTTGCCCTTAACAGAATTTGCTTCACTTAGCCCTCACACGGTGAATGTAGTTTTTAATTAAAAATGCCTATATTTTCAGCAGCAGGGTCCCAAGTTTGACAAAGACAGAAGGGAACAGGTAGCTCAATGGGTCTGCATTAAGCTTGGAAGTAGTTTTTTGCTGTGCATGCATAAAAGCTGTTGGCAGACAAGGCAGTTGCCATTATGCCTTGGAACTTAGTCTTAACTCATCATTGTACAGTATGATAATTAAAGGTTTTATTTTTTGGCTTTTAGATCCAAAAGGTCATTTTGGCACTTGGAGACTATATGGGAGCAACCTGTCATGCCTGCATTGAAGGAACAAATGTTAGAAATGAGATGCAAATGCTACAGGCTGAAGCCCCACATATTGTTGTTGGTATACCAGGGAGAGTGTTTGATATGTTAAACAGAAGATATCTTTGTAAATATTCCTTTAAGGGCTATTTTTATTATAATCCAAAAGTAGTAGTGAGAATTTTTCAGGTTCAGTGTGGCTTTTCTTATTACCAGCTCCAAAATGGATCAAAATGTTTGTTTTGGATGAAGCAGATGAAATGCTGAGTGGAGGATTTAAGGATCAAATCTATGAGATTTTCCAGAAATTGAATACAAGCATTTAGGTAAGGTTTGTTTTCATGCAGGTACAGTTACATGCACTGTACAGTTACAGTCTAACTAGTGTTTAATCATCCTCATAAATCAGATACTAGCCTCTGCCTTAGTTTCAAAAACTTATCAATATTAACTCGAAGTTCCAAGTATACATGTGGTAACTCATCCTTTCTTTTCAAGGTTGTGTTGCTTTCTGCCACAATGCCAACTGATGTGTTAGAAGTCACCAAAAAATTTATGAGAGACCCAATTCGAATTCTGGTGAAGGAAGAATTGACCCTTGAAGGAATTAAGCAGTTTTATATAAATGTTGAAAGAGAGGTAATTTGTCTAATAGTTAGTCAGACTCTACCTTCTTGTATAAGCACTGTGCTAAAATTACAGAAACTAGGGCTATGTCTTGGTTTTTGTAATAATGCTAGCAGAGTACACACAAGAAGAAAAGCAACTGCACTGGATCCCAGAGACTGGGGTGGACCTCGTTTTTAATGTCCAGTGTCCTTTGTCTTAAGATTTGGTGCAATATATATAAAAAAAGAAAAATGTCACAGTCACACAGACACATTCTTTTCCAGAATGAAGACCTGACTTATTCTTGGAACTTGATTAGAAGTAATTGTATACTAAATGTCCATTTTAATCCCAGTGTCATTGGCTCTAAACTTCAGCCTCGAAAGGGCTATACTGAACTGTTTATTAAAAAATTGTTATTTAATCTGTTTTTCTTAAAAATTGAGGTGTATATTACATTGAAATTTTGCTTTTTATTTATTATTAATATTCCTATACCCCATTTCCATTGTGGAAGTGGAGGTTTAGTATTTATGGCTGATATTATCAATTATATAATAATCTACTTTACATATGATAGTTTGTATTTAACTTTTATTTTCTTTATTTTCTTTTATTATCTTACAGTTGTGTTTATGTGGTTTTTATTTAATAAAGTTTAAAATTGTTCAAAACACACTTTGCAAGATCTGATGCTTGCTGTTGCAAATATTATGGTGTCATTACTGTCTACAGGTCTTGATTAGGTTTGTTTTTTCCAGCAATGAAAGAATTAAAAGAATTAAAATTCAAAGTCACCAGGAGGGTCTGGGTCTTTTAGGTGTTTTTGGTGGTATGGTGGTTCCTCTTCTCTAATTTTGGATTGCTTTACTTAAAGAAAAGAGGGCTGATAGGTTCACAGCTCCAATCCAGGCTACGACTTGGACTACACTGGTGTGGACATGCCATCTGGGAAGAAGGATCCTGCTAACAGGAGAAGGCCTTAGTCTCACTTCATGTAGAAGTAGCCAGAAGTTTGCTATTTCTGTTATCAGTGGCCCTCCCCATCTGCCTATCAGAGAATTTGCTTAACTTTTAGTCCCTCGATGTAATAACAGATTGTCTGACAGCCGGGTGTCCAGGGGGACCCTGTCTCAAAAGGACCAAGGGGAAAAACAAACAAACAAACAAACAAACAAACCAAACACCCCCAAACCAAAAACAACAAAAAGTTAAAAAGAGGGTCTAGGAAGATGGCTCAGCAGTTAAGAGCACGGGCTGTGTTTGCAAAGAACCTGGGTTCAGTTCCCAGCACTCACATGGTGGATAACAACTCTATATAACTTCAGTTCCAGGAGATCCGATTCCCTTGTCTGGCCTCTGCAGACATTGTACACATATGGAACACTGACGTACCTGTAGGCAAAACACTCTACAAATATAAATAAATCATCAAAATAAAAACCGGTAAAAGGAAATGGCTTATTCATAGTTTTGCCTAGAACTAGGGAGAGAACGTTTCTCAGTTCTCTTGGTCTTGGCTGTAGCAGTATTACAATCTACAGGAAGGATGAAACAGCGTTGGGAAAATGGCTCGGCTGGCAAAATGCTTGTCAGGTAAGTACAAGGATCTGAGTTGCATCCCACGATCCACATCAAGAAAAACTGTGGTGCTGGGGTTTGTGCTTATGGTCTCAAGGCTGGAGATGCCAAGAGTGGTGAATCCCTGGTCTTACTAGCTAGCCAGCTTAATCTAATCTTCAAGTTCCAAGCCAGTGAGAGACTCTCTCAAAAATAAGTGTGGGTCTGGAGAGATGGCTCAGTGGTCAAAAGCACTGGCCGCTCTTGCAGAGGACACAGGCTCAAATCTCAGCACTCACATGGCACCAACAACCATCTGTAACTCTAGTTTTTTTCTTTTTGTTTTTGCTTTTTTTTTTTTGCTTTTTTTTTTTTTTTTTTTTTTTTTTGCCAAGCCGCAGATGTGTAACTCCTAGTGTCAGGGTAATCCAGTGCCCCAATTCGGACCTACCGTGGGCACTGCATGTGTGGTAAGGTACCACACAACTCATGGACTGGAGTTAGGAAATGGCTGTTAGCTGGTTAAACAGGGACTGAATCCTGGTCCTCTGCAAGAGTAGCCAGTTGCTCTTAACTGATGAGCCAAATCTCTAGTACTTGCCCTTTTTTAAAGATTAAAATATTTTAAAAATTTTAATTTTAATTTTAAATTAAAAAAGATGTTATGAGTTTTTTTTTAATTATTTAATTTATTTAGTTAGTTTTGTATGTGTATGAATGTACTGTCTGCATGCAGGTCTGTGCACCCGTGTCGTGCAATGCCGCGGAGGTCAGAAGAGGGTCTCGGATTCCCCTGGAACTGGAGTTCTCCTGGAATTGGAGTTACAGACATTCTTAGCCGCCACGTGGGTGCTGGGGATCGAACCCGGGTTCTCTGCAAGAGCGTCGGTGCTCTTAACCGCTAGGCTATCTCTTCAGCCCATATGAGTTTTTTTGTGTGCATGTATCTAAGTGCACCTGTGCTGTGAATAGCCAACAAAGGCCTGGAACTGGAGTTATAGACAGTTGTTAGCTGCTATGTGTGTGCTGGGAACCAAACCTGTGCCTCGGGAAGAGTAGCCAGTGCTCTTAATGGCTGACCCATCTCTCCAGCCTCAAAGATTTATTTTAATTATTTTTATATTTTTGTATGTCTGTCTGTCTTGTGTGTGGGAGTTTGCGCACAAGAGCACATACAGGTGCTTTCAGAGGCATTGGATCCCCTACTGGAGTTACAGATAGCTGTTAGCCTTCCAACATGGGTGCTGAGAACTGAACTCCGGTTCTCTGCAAGAAGAGAAAGCATTCTTTTTCTAATTTATTTTTTCTTTTTCCTTTTTTTTTAATTAAAAAAAAATTTATTTTGTATGTGTATGAATGTACTGTCTGCATGTAGGTTTGTGCACCTGTGCCTTGCAATGCCATGGAAGTCAGAAGTGGGTCTCGGATTCCCCTGGAACTGGAGTTAAAGACGGTTTTTAGCTGCCATGTGGGTGCTGGGGATCGAATCCGGGTCCTCTGCAAGAGCAGTCGGCGCTCTTAACCACTAGGCCATCTCTCCAGCCCCTATTTTTTTTTTTTAAGTACAGAAAAATTTTATTGGAAATCTTTTGAATACATTTTGAAGTGCAGCTCCTCGTTCCGAAGCACACTGAAGAAGGCTGGAGGGCGTCTTTGCCACCTGGAAGCAGATGACTGGTCCCAGCCAGTGCCTGGGATGCTACAGGAGCTGACAGGTCTAGAGCTCATATCTTTTACTGTGCAGGGCCAAGGGGCACAGGCCACCTTGAAGGCCATGTGGCTTAGCTTAGCTTCCCCAGCTTCTTCCATGATGTGGTCTAGGAGAAAGTCTGCTGCCCACAGAGGCCATGATTAAGGAGGCAAAGAGGACTGTCTTGGACAATGGCTGGCAGGCCTGTCCATGCAAAGCCTCAGAGAGGGCAGTGGCTAGGCCTCGCCTGGTATCCATGCCCCCTCCCTGTCCTCAGTGCTGGCCCTGGGGGAGCAAATCTGGTTTGGCAGGCCATGAATGCACTCTGACCCAAAGACTGCAGGGTCAGGTGGCTGCCACTGCTGGGCACATTTCTCTGTGGCAGCAGAAGCAAGCACAGGGCAAAGGCTCTCCTCCAGAGCCCACTCTGGCCCTCAGAAGTCAGCCGCATAGGTGGGAACAGTTACATGCAGTTTACTAACAAGCAATCGAGAGCCACCTGCTCTGGTAACAGTTGTTGCCAGAACAGTTGTTGCTGGGAACAAGCAAGCCCTGTTTCTCTGAGTGTACTTTTCTGTTGCTGAGATAAAACACGATGACCAAAGCCAACTTATAGAAAGAAGAATTTATTTGGCTTACAGTTTCAGAGAGTAAGAATCCATTATGGAAGAGAGGTGTGGCAGCAGAGGTGGGTGGAGCAGAAAGCTAAGCACATCTTCCGGCAGGCACAGGAAGCAGAGAGAGCCAGCCTGGCAGTGCGCATGGCCATATACTCTCAAAGCCCGCCCCCAGTGACACGCTTCCTCCAGGTGAATGGCCACACCTCTTAAAGGTTCCATGACTCTCCCCAAATAGTGTCACGAATACTTTGAGCCTGGGGGGGGGGCGGGGGCCCGAGAGGATATTCATTCAAACCATCATATTGAGTGACTCCCTGAGCCACACCCTTCCCACACCTTCCCCTTTTGCCTGCTCATATTCAGTGTGATGTGAGTACCCACTACAGTGTGCTGTGGTTTGGGTGGAATTGAACTGTTTTGTTATAACTACTCACAAGTACATAAAGATTTGGTCCCCCCATCATGCTGCTATCAGGAATGGCTGTGAACCTTCAACAGGGGACGGCTCAGCAGTTAGAGCACTAGCTGCTCTTGCAGGGAACTTGGGTTTGGTTCCCAGCACCAACAGTCCATAACTCCAGTTCCGGGGGATATTCTGCCCTCTTCTGGCCTCTGTGGGCATTGCATGCATGTGCTGCATTTATACACATCCAGGCAAAACACTCATACACATAAAGTAAAAATAAAAAAATCAAAAACATTTTTTAAAGAGGTGAGGCCTCGTGGGATGTCTTCAGGTCTTCAGCAAGGTCTCTTCCAGTCTCGCCTACTGTCCTTGTTGCTGTTCTAGCGGAGCACATTACCCTCCCTGGCATTGTGTCTTTTGGCAAACCATTGACGGGCACCCTGCTGCCGCAACATTAGGTCGGCTTCCAGCATCTTCTCTTGATGCTGCTGAGCCCTTCCATCCTCTAACTATTCTGAACTCCCCATTCACGCACAACTCTGGGATTTCCTCCCCCCCCCCCCGTTCCAGAAGTGACCATCAGCTCCTACACGTGCTCCCGTCATGTCCTCCTCAGAAGGCAAGCTGTTGAAGCTGCCTGATCTAAATCAGAAGCTTAATAAACCTTTTCTCTTCCTAAGTTAGCCACCTCAGGTATTTTGTTGTAGTAATGCAAAACTGCCTAATGCATAATGTTAAACCACTGAGATTTCTTTGCTTATTTGGTACAATCTCTTCCGACTGATACAGAATGCTCATAACGTCCCAAACTAACTAGAGCCATAATAATAACCAGAGCCAAGAGAGCACCCTTGGATCAAAAGAAAATAGCATAGAGGTTGCTCACTGTTCTGGACTTATAAGTGCCTAGAATGGCCTGGGGCAGGAACTTGTGACTTATGACCTATGGTTCACACTTGACCAGGTGGAGCGAGTCCATTCCTCCTTGATTACCTGGCGGCTTGGAGAGAGTCGCCTCCATCTGTCATGTCCAGCAACAGTACTACTCCTAGACTCCTTGGACACTCCTGGGAACCTTTGGCTGCCCAGTTCACGCTCTGCACTGCCTTGGGTCTCTTCCAGTGAGATGTGTCCCCACCTGTCCAACCTAAATCCGTTCTTAGAAAAAAACAAAAGACAACCAACCTTTCACTCCTGTCTGTGCTCAGGGAGCATGTGGATGTCCTACTGAATTCACAGTCACCCTAGGCAGGGCCCTAGGCTGCCCTGCCTCCTCCATTGTGTAGCTGGGCAGGCAGCAGGCATGGAGGGAACATGGGAGGCAGCCCCAACTTCAGCCCCAGCCTTCCCTCGGACATGTCTTTGCCGTCCAGATGGAGAACCACATAAACAAACAGTCCGTGTTCTCCGTCAGCGTCAGCCAGTGCCGGGCACTCGGGCATCTGCGAGCTGCAGCCACGATCTCCGTTTACAGTTGAGCCTTCCGTGGAAAGCCAGAACTGCGTTCTGTGTAGACACTCGGAGCACTTCCTCCAGGAAGGACACAGGGCAGGGATGAGCACCTTGCTCCTGTTGTGCGCATGGGCAGAGCAAAGACCTCGCTGCTTCCTCCACTCGGGCCCATTAGATAAGCAGGGACACTGTGTTATCTGTGTTGAGTCGCCATCTTTTCCTTCCCATTGGCTCTGTGTCTAACTGGCCATGTGATCATGGGAAAGTAGGTCCGGTTCACACCTTTGAGCCTCAGTGTCCTCAAAGGAATAGCACAATAACCCCAGAAGATGCTCTCCTTACCACTGGGACTTGAAAGAATATGTGCAGAATACATCACAGAGTGCCTCCAGGGTATCAGCAGGGTATCATAGTTTTCCCTGGCCCTCCCTCGCGTAATTGCTATATAACATCATCTCTTGACCCTGTGATGGGGACAGTCTGTCACCTCTACATGAGGTCTGCTTCCAGCATGCTCTCTGCGGGGGGGGGGGTGGTCGGGGAGGGGCTGAGCCTCTCCATCCTACTGTCCTGGACTTGCACCTGCTGGTGTTTGAGTGACTGTTCACTCTTCAGGGTTTTAAAAAAATATTTATTTATTTATTTATTTTTTATGTGTATGAATGTACTGTCTGCATGTAGGTTTGTGCACCCATGTCGTGCAATGCTGCGAGGTCAGAAGAGGGCGTCGGATTCCCCTGGAACTAGAGTTCTCCTGGAACTGGAGTTACAGATGGTTCTCAGCCGTCATGTGGGTGCCGGGATCGAACCCGGGTCCTCTGCAAGAGCAGTCAGTGCTCTTAACTGCTGAGCCATCTCTCCAGCCCCCACTCTTCAGGTTTTATCTTACACACTGACACTAGTGATCGACTACTTATGTCTGCATCTGATGCACCTCTGACCCTCCTCCCGCTGGCTTTCCTCTTTGTGAAGAAGGGCACACACAGGTCACTGCTTGACTGGCTCCTTCTTGTCCCTCCCTCTCTGCCTCTGTGTTTTCCCCCTTAGTCTAATTTCAGGAACATCAGAACTGTTGTGAGCACACTCCATAAAGAACATAAATGCACACATTGTATCAGAACGGACTGCAATTTGCAGAGTTCTGACTTCGTTCAATAACTGGTGGTTGGAAAGCACACAGATTCTTTTATTCCAGTCTTAACTAGTGTTAACTCTCAGATCACATATAACTTATCACACGTGGATCTAGCTAACTAGCTACATGCTTATATGTCCATTACAGAATGGCAACAAACTGGATGTGGTGGCGCATGCCTTTAATCCCAGCACTCAGGAGGCAGAGGCAGGTGGATGTCTCTGAGTTTGAGGCCAGTCTGGTACACATAGCTACAGAATTGGGTGCAGATGCGATAACAGGCAGACAACAGCAATTCAAACAGGCTATATCAATAATGGGCACCAAACCAAGCTGAAGTCCCTGGGACAGTTGGGAGTTCTCTGCCTATCAGCCCTTTGTGGTATATACCAGGTGGTCAGACGACAGGTTGAAGGGCCCATCACCATCTTAGTATCACATGTCGTCCTCTTTATGGGATCCAAGGGAGAGTATATATATATATATAGTATACACAGTCCCAACTGACTGTGGTCAGTTTATAGGGTAGCAGCATTATCAGTCCTTGCCTTGTGGGTGGTGCTGGGCAGATGGTGTTGTTTATGTGTCCGACCCTGCCTCTGGGTTTGTGCTCAAAATGGAGCCAGATGCTCCTTGTAAAATGGAGTCTCTGGGCGCAAGCCACAGTCTGACAAGCCGCCATTTTTTTTTCATGTGTATGAATGTACTGTCTGCATGTTGGAGGTAAGGGGTGGTTTGGTGGAGGTAAGGGGTGGTCTGTTGGAGGTAAGGGGTGGTCTGTTGGAGGTAAGGGGTGGTCTGGTGGAGGTAAGGGGTGGTCTGGCAGAGGTAAGGGGTGGTCTGGTGGAGGTAAAGGGTGGTCTGGTGGAGGTAAAGGGTGGTCTGGTGGAGGTAAGAGGTGGTGTGGTGGAGGTAAGTGGGTGGTCTGGTGGAGGTAAGTGGGTGGTCTAGTGGAGGTAAGAGGGTGGTCTGGTAGAGGTAAGGGGTGGTCTGGAGGAGGTAAGGTGTGGTCCGGAGGAGGTAAGGGGTGGTCTGGTAGAGGTAAGTGGGTGGTCTGGTGGAGGTAAAGGAATGGTCTGGTGGAGATAATGGGTGGTCTGGTAGAGGTAAAGGAATGGTCTGGTGGAGATAATGGGTGGTCTGGTAGAGGTAATGGGTGGTCTGGTAGAGGTAAGGGGTGGTCTGGTGGAGGTAAGGAGTGGTCTGGTGGAGGTAAGGGGTGGTCTGGTGGAGGTAAGGGGTGGTCTGGTGGAGGTAAGGGGTGGTCTGGTGGAGGTAAGAGGTGGTCTGGTGGAAGTAAAGGGGTGGTCTGGTGGAGGTAAGGGGTGGTCTGGTGGAGGTAAGGGGTGGTCTGGTGGAGGTAAGGGGTGGTCTGGTGGAGGTAAGGGGTGGTCTGGTGGAGGTAAGGGGTGGTCTGGTGGAGGTAAGGGGTGGTCTGGTGGAGGTAAGTGGGTGGTCTAGTGGAGGTAAGGGATAGTCTGGTGGAGGTAAGGTATGGTCTGGTGGAGGTAAGGGATGGTCTGGTGGATGTAAGGGGTGGTCTGGTGGATGTAAGGGGTGGTCTGGTGGAGGGAAGGGGTGGTCTGGTGGAGGCAAGGGGTAGTCTGGTGGAGGTAATGGGTGGTCTGGTAGAGGTAATGGGTGGTCTGGTAGAGGTAAGGGATGGTCTGGTGGATGTAAGGGGTGGTCTGGTGGAGGTAATGTGTGGTGGAGATAAGGGGGCTTACAGAAAAGGGAAACAAGAGACACTGATGGGGTCAACAGGAACCAAGTATGTTAGATATACATGATTCTGTCTTAATGAAACTCTTTAGGAAGTCAGCATTGCCAGGTGTGTTGGTACATATTTGTAATCCAACACTGAGGAGGCTAGAGTGGGAAGGTTGCTGCAAGTTTTGCATCACCTGGTCTATGTAGCAAGTACCCAGAACAGACCCCCATAAAACAAAATAAAACATTAGTCTTTTGAAATACCTGTTTCTCCTATAAGTTACTGTACTAGCTCATAGCTCAGTTAGTGATTTGGTGTGATTTGGGGTAGGCATCCCCAAATGTCAGAAGATGTAGAGCTTTAAAAACATAATTCACACTTTTGAGATCCAAGGCACTGAACTGGCTTATCCAATGCTGTCCTCTGTCTTCTAGATTGGGACAGTATTGACCCTGGAACCTGTAGCCCCAACTTGTTTAACTTGTTGGTGGCATTGCATGACATGGGTTGGCACTTTATGTACATGCAGGGCCAAAACATTCACACAGTTTTTTAAACAGAGAAATAAAAAAAATAAATTGGATATCTAAATGTCCTGGGAATAAGCTTGTTAAAATGAAAACTACTAATCCAGATGTACATATTTGCAGCTTAATTAAAAAACAGTCTTAGGGAATATGAAACAAACTCTCTTAGAAAAAAAAAAATTGGAGCTGGGCGTGGTGGTGCACGCCTTTAATCCTAGCACTTGGGAGGCAGAGGCAGGCTGAGCTCTGTGAGTTCAAGGCCCGACTGTGGAGCCTGGTCTATATAGCATGTTCCAGGACAGCTGGAGAGTCTGTGTCAAAAAAAAAAAAAAAAAAAGAAAACCAAAACAAAAAAAAAAAAAAAAAAAAAAAAAGAAAAGAAAACAAATTGTTGGCCTTGAAGTCACAGAGCTCCACCTGCCTCTGCCTCCCGAGTGCTGGCATTAAATGCATGTGCTCCACACTGGGCTAGAAATAGCTCTTTCTTAAAGATTAATTAAACAGAAGTACTTCTGTTGCTGTAGGGGTGAGGTGGGGTGCAGGAGAGTGCAGAGAAGAAAGGGAAGTGGACAGCAGAGGACCAGCTCCACTGAAGGGAAATGTGTCTGCCAGCTGGCCGGCTTGCAAGCCCATTTTAGAAGTAATCAGCGGTCATCAGATGCTCAGCCTGAGTCTGCTGAGTATCTTGTCACCATATAAATGTTTTCTTGATATCAAAGAGATCTGCTTCTCTCTGCAGTGCCCTTTCCTCAGAGGCCAAGCAGGGACTTTGGAAGGTCTGGCACAATTCTCTCATTCTGCTTTTCCTCTTTAGTAACGGCTTTGCTGACTTCTGTCCAGTTCTTTTCCTGAAATCCACCACCCACTCCTGACACAGACACTGAAGCTGTATGCCAGCTCCCAGGCGAGTGTACAGGGAGAGCTGCTTACCGAGGTTCTCACTGTCCGAACACAAGCAGACAGAAGGTTCTGTTAGAATCGAGATACAGATTGTGCTTCTCAGTGACCCTGTGTCTTACGCCCCCACAGGCTGTCTCCCCAGGTACTGTTCTGGGAAGCAGATGTTCCTGGAATGCACCATTCTGTCCAGCCCCCACTGCTCCTCTGACCTTGGCTTGACCACCCCACCCCATGCTGGAGGCACCTTAAAGCAAGCCTCAGATGCCTGCTCCAAGCTGGCCTGGGCCCCTCCCAGCTGGAAGCTGCCCACTTGCTCTTTCTCTTCATCTCCCTGCATCTGGGATTCTTGGCTGTGGTCCCTGGCTTTGATACTGGCTTCTGTGCTTGGCAGGTCACTGCATTCCTCTTGTGGCTTTGGGGGCCTCTGGACTTTGTCAGTTAGTCCTCTGCTGTTCCCTCCTACAGCTTATGTTCTTCCTTGGCCTTGCATGAGGAACATTCTCTCTGGTCTGGGATGTACCCAATCCCAAGGCTAGGCAGGGTTGGAGGTGGCAGTGAGGTGGGTTGTAGCAGGGGACAAGGAAGACTACAGTTCTGTTGGTGACCACAGTTGCTGTGAGGTTCATCCCTGTCTTCACAGCTGAGGGTCATCCCTGTCTTCACAGCTGAGGGTCATCCCTGTCTTCACAGCTGAGGGTCATCCCTGTCTTCACAGCTGAGGGTCATCCCTGTCTTCACAGCTGAGGGTCATCCCTGTCTTCACAGCTGAGGGT
>VZQC01000373.1:527364-644789 GCA_009823505.1 Rhizomys pruinosus
GAGGCAGAGGCAGGCAGATCTCTGTGAGTTCAAGGCCAGCCTGGTCTACAGAGTGAGTTCCAGTACAGCTGGGGCTACAGGGAGACCCTGTCTCGAAAATAACCAAAAAACCCAAAAAAACCCAAAACCCCCCAAAAACAAAAACCAAAAACAAAACAAAACAACAAAAAACCACAACAGATTAGGGATGGAGAGATTGCTCAGTGGCTAAGAACTGCTCTTGCAGAAGACCCAAGTTCAGTGTCCAGCACTCGAGTCAGACAGCTCAGAACAGCCTGAAACTGTAGCTCCAGTGGATTTGACTCCCTCTCATAGACTCCACAGACACCTGCACACGTGCACACATGCACACGCACGTGTGTGTGCGTGCACACACACACACAACTGTACACATAAACATGTACATATATAAAGCAGAGAAACACACACAAATGATTAGTGGTGAGTCAAATGAATTTTACCTCAACTAAAAAATAACATGGAGCCAGAACAGTTAGAAGCACGTGCTCCCAGTGTCTACATAGTGGATAACAACAGTCCTTAACTCTAGTTCCAAGTGATTCGACACCCTCTTCTGCCCTCCAAGGTCACTGGATATACATAGTGCAGTTACATACATTCAGGAAAGACACTCATGCACATAAGATAAAAATGAAGAATTTAAATTTAAAAAGTAAAGATAATAGAAACTTTCCTTTTGGTTACATTTACTATGACCTAACTGTCCTGAAATGCATGACAAGAATGGTAATATAGGGGCTGGAGAGATAGCTCAGTGGTCAAGAACACTGACTGCTCTTGTTGAGGAACCGGGTTTGATTCCCAGCACCCACGTGGTGGTTAATAATCATCTGTAACTCTAGTTCCAGGAGATCTGACTCTTTTGACCTCTGTGGGGAATACATGACACAGGCACACTTAAATGACATGCAAACAGTACACTCATACACAGAAAAAAACAAAAATAATTAAAAAATTGGTCTTTTTGAGATGAGGGTCTCCCTGTAGCCCCAGCTGACCAGGCTAGCACTGAACTCAGAGATTCAGCTGCCTCTTCCTCCAGAGTGCTGGGATTAAAGGCATGCACCACCACACCTAGCTATAAATATTTAAAAAGAATGGTAATTAATATAATTTTATGTCTAGTAATCTAGACATCACTAAATTGAAGACTTAAGGACCCAGTGGTAGCACATATGCTTTGCACTTGGATTCCCTGCTCATCCCCCATAAAATTTGGGGTCTAGGTTGTAGCTATAGATTCGGGCTCTGAGCTCCCAAGCTGGAGCTGCCACGCTGTTGTGGGTGTGGAAGGCAGGTTACCCGGGGACTGGCCACGGAATCTGCGAGTTTGGTGTGGATGGAGCTTTCAGAATTATTTTCTCAAAGGCTGGCAGTTATCAGTGGGGCCGTCTCCTTGAGTCAACATTTGCCTGCTGCTTGGTATTCAGTGTAATCTAGGATATCTCCATCATCCCTGGGTGACCCTTTAAACCTCACTGCACTCTATAAGTACAACAAATGCCCAAGGTAATTATTAACTAAAACTTGCTTGTAGTTTAGCTCTGGCATGTTCCTCAAAGCCAAAATGTTAAAGAGGCTTGGTCCTCTGAGTAGACTTATTGGGAGGCAGTGGAGACTTTAAGAGGTGGAGCCCAGTGGGAAGTTTTCAAGGATTTGTTGTTTAATATATATATTAAACATATATGTTTAATATACATACAAATATACATACATTTAATATACATAATATACATAATATACATATGTTTTTAAACATAAAAACATATATATGTTTAATATATCTAACATATATAAAATTAATATATATCGAACATATATTAAAACATATATGTTTTTAAACATATATATATGTTTAATATATTAAACATATATATATATATATATGTTTAATATCTATCTATCTATCCAGGTGTGTGATGCATGCCTTTAATCCCAGCACTTGGGAGGCAGAGGCAGGTTGATCTCTGTGAGTTCAAGACCAGCTGGGGCTACAAGGAGACCCTGTCTCAAAAAGTGAAGAGAAGACCAGAAGAGGATGTCAAATCACTTGGAACTGGAGTTAAGAATAGGTGTTAGCTGCCATATAGATGCTGGGAACTAAACCTGGGTCCTCTGGAAGAGCAGTAGGTGCTCTTAACTGCTGAGCTATCTCTTTAGTTCCATAATTTTTTAAAAAAGTTCATCTTGAAGGCTCACTCTTATAATCCCAAGCATTTTGGGGACTGAGGCAGGAGGATTCCCATGAGTTCAAGGTTACCTTGAACTACATAGTAAGTACCATACCAGCCATGGTTATATAGCAAGACCCTGTTTCATAAAACAAACAAACAAACCCCCAAAAATGGGTTAAGAGCACTGGTTGCTCTTACAGAAGACCAAGGTTTGCTTCCCAGCACCCACATAGCAGCAGCTAACAACCAATGGAGTAACCAATTCCAGGGGATCTGCCACCATCTTCTGACCTCCACGGGCATTGCACGACATGGGTACACTTATATACATGCAAGCAACACACTCATACACTTAAAAATAAAATAAAATTTATTTATTTATTTATTTATTTATTTATTTATTTATTTATATTTTGGTCTTTTTGAGACAAGGTCTCTCTGTAGCCCCTGCTCTTCTGGGACTCACTATGTAGACCAGGCTGGCCTTGAACTCACAGAGATCCTCCTGCCTCTGCCTTCCGAGTGCTGGGATTAAAGGTGTGCACCACCATGCTTGGCTTATTTTATTTTATTTATTTTTTTCTTTTTTTTTTTAAATTTTTTATTTATTTCTGTATGTGTATCAATGTACTGTCTGCATGCAGGTCTGTGCACCCGTGTCGTGCAATGCTGCGGAGGTCAGAAGAGGGTCTCGGATTCCCCTGGAGCTGGAGTTCTCCTGGAATTGGAGTTTCAGACGGCTCTCGGCTGCCATGTGGGTGCTGGGGATCGAACCCGGGTCCTCTGTAAGAGCGGTCGGCGCTCTTAACCGCTAGGCCATCTCTCCAGCCCTTTTTATTTTATTTTTTAAGATTAGGTAGGTCTCCTTGTAGCCCCAGCTGGCCTGGAACTGGATGTGTAGACTAAGCTGGCCTTGATTTCACAAAGAGCCATGTGTGTCTGCATCCCTAGTGCTAGATTTTTAAAAATATTTTATTTATTTATTTATGTGTATGAATATACTGTCTGCATGTAGGTCTGTGCACCCGTGTCGAGCAATGCCGCGGAGGTCAGAAGAGGGTGTCGGATTCCCCTGGAACTGGAGTTCTCCTGGAATTGGAGTTACAGACAGTTCTCAGCCGTCATGTGGGTGCTGGGGATCGAACCCGGGTCTTCTGTAAGAGCGGTCGGTGCTCTTAACTGCTAGGCCGTCTCTCCAGCCCCCCTAGTGCTAGATTAAAGGCATGTGTCTCCACACCTGATAGACAACCAGCTTTTCAAAAGCACATTGTTTTTCCATCTTGATTTGTGTATTTTGTCTTTGTAGAGTATGGAACCCAGGCTTTTTAGTATGGTTTGTACCTCAAGTGCCTAGAACTTGGTCTCTAATAACCTGCCCCAACTTATACACATGGGGGCTCCTCAGAGAATAGCTGATTCCATGCAGGAGTACAAGAAAGATCCAAGCACTTCCGCTAGCTGATAATGATGTTGATGGTAGGGTTAAAAACAGACAGGAAAAAAAATCCAAGTTTTTTAAAAATTATTTTTATTTTATGTGTATGTACATGTACTTGTGTTGTGCAATGCCCATGGAGGTCAGAAGAGGGCGTCAGATCCCCTGGAACTGGAGTCATGGTTGGTTGTTAGCTGCCAAGAACCAGTGTTCTTAATTGTTGAGCCATCTCTCTTTTGCCCCTCCCATCCAAGATTTGACCACCAAACTATCATAACGAAAATATTTATGAAAATCTGGAGCCGGGCATGATGGCGCACGCCTTTAATCCTAGAACTCGGGAGGCAGAGGCAGGTGGATCTTTGTGAGTTCAAGGCCAGCCTGGTCTACAGAGTGAGTTCCAGGACAGCTGGGACTACAGGGAGACCCTGCCTTGAAAAGACAAAAAAACAAAACAAAACATCTGGAGTCTGTAATGACAATGCGTATGCGTTCTATCCGAAATAGGCACACATGTGTGAGTGCTTCCAGATCCCATTGCTCAGTGTGACTTACCTGTACTGGTCAGCTTTCCATTATTGCAAAAATATCTGTTTGCATGCTAGTCAACAGCCCTGCTGCTGAGCTGCAGGTTTTAAGTTGTTGGTGATGCATCCTCCGAGGGGATTCTGGGACCCCGGTGTCTTTCTGGTTTCACGTCCTAGCCATGAGGAGAGCAGGCCCCGCTTCTGCCATGTGTAGCTGCCAGAATTTGCCCCTTCCACATAGGCTGGAGGGCAATGGGAAGTCGCTCATGGTTTGAAACCTCAAAACACTGACTCCAATAAGCCTTTCCTCTTCATAAGCTGACTTATGACAAGTATCTTTTACAGGAACAGAAAGCTGAACAATAGTTGTAAGTACCTTATTTGAACAATGGGGTTTGGGGGACTCATGTACATATGCCTCCTTTTGCTGGAATACATATCCATCATCATTACAGACTCAAGCTTTTCATAAGTGCGTTCTTTTTGATGGTCAAAGCTTCTTTTCTTTTTTTAGCCATGTCCATTTTTCTTTTACTATTACCTTTAACCAATATGCTCCTGGTACCAGCTAGCAGATTTACTTTGATTTTTCTTGTACTCCTGTATGGAATCAACTGCTCTCCAAGGAGGCCTGGTGTCTTAAGTGGTGTAGATGATTAAAGATCAGTATCTGGGCACTTGAGGTGTGGATCACATTATCCACAGGAGAGAAGGCAGAGTTAGCCCTGCTGGTCTACTCCTGTGAGAACTGACAAATGAGTTCAATTGCTGTGTCCACTTTAACTCCAGCTCCACTAAATCCTTCAGAAAAAAAAATCTTTCAGTAAGAGCTTTGCATTTTGTTCACCCTCCTCGCTTTTGAGGAGAGCACTGAGGATCAACCCTAGGGAGCATTAGGGATCGAACCTAGGGAAAACTGGGGATCAACCTTAAGGCCTTGTGTGTGCTAGATAACTGCTCTACCACTGAGCACACTCCAACCCCTCCCCACTTTGAACTACCATTTTCTTCTACTTTTATTTCCTTCCTTTGTTTTGTTTTGTTTTGTTTGATCTTTTTGAGACAGGGTCTCCCTGTAGCCACAGCTGTCCTGGTACTCACTATGTAGACCAGGCTAGCCTTGAACTCACAGAGATCCACTTGCCTCTGCCTCCTGAGGGCTGGGATTAAAGGTAGGAGTCATCCCACCTGGCTTATTTCCTAAAATTTTATTTTCATGTATACAAGTGTTTTGCCTGCATGTATGTAAGTGTACCACATGCATGCCTGGTTGTCTATGGAGGCCGGATCAGGGTGTTGGATCCCTGGAACTGAAATTATAGTGGATGTTATCTGCCATGTGGGTGCTGGGAACTGAATGCAGGTCCTCCGCAAGAGCAGCAAGCGCTCTTAACTGCTGAGCCATCCCTCTAGTCAGCCCCAACCCCCACTTCAAAAAAAAAATTAGATCTTCTTCCTCTTCCTTCTCCTCCTCTTCCATTTCTTCCATAATTTCTTTATTACTTCACATATAAAGATTATATACATATTAGGGAATCCCTTAAAATTCAACTCTTCAGCTAGGCATGGTGGCCCATGCCTTTAATCCTGGCACTTTGGAGGCAGAGGTAGGTGGATCTCTGTGACTTTAAGGCCAGACTGGTCTATATAGCGAGTTCCAGCCAAATGGGGCTACAGGGAGACCCTGTTACAAACAAACAAACAATTCAACTCTTCAGTATAAAACATCTGGTACTTATTTGCATAAATTTTTGTTTTGTTTTATTTTTATTGTTTGAAACATGGTCTTGGGTAGTGCAGGCTGGCCTCACTCCATGAAGCCAGGGATGACATTTAAATTCCTAATCCTCCTGCCTTCCCTTCCCAATTGTTGGGATTATAGCCCTGCACTACCAGGTCCTGCTTAACCTTATATGCTAATCAAAACCTGGTTTTCATTGTCTTTTAATTAAATTTTTTTAATTTTTAAATATTTATTTATTATTCTTTATGTGTATGAATATACTGTCTGCATGTAGGTTGGTGCACCTGTGTCGTGCAATGCCTCGGAGGTCAGAAGAGGGCATTGGATTCCCCTGGACCTGGAGTTAAAGATGGTTCTTAGCCACCATGTGGGTGCTGGGAATCGAACCCAGGTCCTCTGCAAGAGCAGTGGGCGCTCTTAACCACTGAGCCATCTCTCCAGCCCTTTAATTTTTTTTTTTATGTGTATGAGTGTTTTGCCTGCATGTATGTAAGTGTGCCTATGTCATGCAGTGCCTGCACAGGCCAGAAGAGGGCATTGGATCCTCTGGAACTGGAGTTAAGGATGGTTGTTAGCTGCCAGGAGGGTGCTGGGAACCAAACCTCCATTCTCTGAAAGAGCAGCCAGTGCTCTTTACCACTGATCCATCACTCCAGCCCTCAAAGAGTGTTTTAAACACCTGAAAGCCCTATTATGAACATAAACTATGGTAATAAAAAAAATGGACATTTGGAGCTCAGCTGGCCCTGCCTGCGGAGATGCCTTTGCTACCATCATTGCTGCAGACCTTCTTTATGAGCATGAGCCTAGACTCGGGCCTGCTGGTCTGAGCTCTTCATGTCTGGAGGCTGGCTTCCTGCAGTCTCCTGGGCTTTGCCCCCTTCCCATTCCCCACAAACTTGGTGCAGAGAAAGCCTGGCAGAACTATAGAGGATAAGATGGTTCATTTTACCAAGAAGATAGACAAGAGTGAGCAGAACAGAACCCTGCTGAAGCATTGGGTTTGCTGAAAGAGCTAAAAATTATTCTCTCTAGCCTGGAATTATTACATTCAGAATGTCCGTTAATACTGTGTGCAAGCAGAGTACAGACGAAGACACTACATCTTCAGCAAAGCTCTTATCAAATCCTGGAAAAATGTTATTGGGTGAACTGATAAAAAAAAAAGGGTGGGGGTGGGGGTGGGGGATGGGGCAAAGGTCTGTGGTTTCACTGCAGAATAGCCTTGAAGCAAGAGATAAAAGTAGTTCCTGTGACAGGATAAGATAGAGGCTGAGGATGTAGCTCAGTTGGTAGGGTGTTTGCATAGCATGCAGTGGGTTTGCTCCCCAGCACTGCATAAACCGGGCATGGTGGTATACTCCTGTAATCCCAGCACTCAGGAGGTAGAGGCAGAAGGATCAGGAGTTCAAGGTCAATTTCTTTTTTAATTTTTATTTATTTATTATTTTATATGTGTATGAATGTACTGTCTGCATGTGGGTTTGCGCACCCGTGTCGTGCAATGCCGCGGAGGTCAGAAGAGGGCTCTGGAGTTAAAGACAGTTCTTAGCCTCCATGTGGGGGCTGGGAATCGAACCCGGGTCCTCTGCAAAAGCAGTCGGTGCTCTTAACCACTGAGCCATCTCTCCAGCCCCAAGGTCAACTTCTACTACACAGCAAGTCTGAGGCCATCCTGGGTTACCGGCCTGAAAACCACGTCAAAACAAAGGAAGGAAGGGGAAGGGGAAGAGAAAGGGAAAGAGGAAGGAAAACAAGAGGAAATGGAAGATGGGGAAGGGGAAGGAAGGAAAGAAGAAAGTAACAAAAGAAGATAGATACAAGTGCTGCAGATACTAGTGTCTGTTCTTGGGGTGTCAAGTGCTTCTGATTCCATGTGCCTTAAAGAGTAGAGAGATGCTGCTGCTCTAAATAGAGGGCTGTGTTGCTGTTGTAGCTGATGAGGAAGAACCAGAACCCCCGAGGAAGATATATAGCAAGAATTAAGGGATGTAAACATGAAGTATAAAAACAGATATCAGATCCTGAAGACACAAAGACTCCAAAGGCAGGGGAGATGGCTCACGGTCAAGTACTTGCTACACAAGCATGATGGCCTGAGTTCAGATCGACAGCACTCCCATAGAAACCAGCACAGTAGTAGTAGTGTATGCCTAGAATCTTAGCACTTGAGAGATAGAGACAGAGACAGAGACAGAGAGATCCCTGGGGTTTGCTGCTCAGCCAGTCTACCTGAGTCGGCAAGGTCAAATGTCAGTGAGACACCTCATCCCATAAAGTGAGGTGGAGATTTGACCTCAACGCGCACATGCACACAGGCACGTGCACTACACACACATGGGCACATAAACCAACATACACACAGATGTAAAGAATCCAAATGTCAGGGAAAATTCACTGTGTGGGAAGATTCCTCCTGAGGTACTGCTAGCGCGACAGCAGAGGAAATGATTAGGAATGAGCTGAAAGATGTGGGAAGGCGACCAAAGCAGCCATCTGGGATGGTTAATCTTCATTGTTAACCTGACTGGATTCAGAGTCAGCTAGGAAATGTGAGGGTCATGTCTCTGTGTACCTGTGAGGGGCTTCTGGAGGAAGTTAACTGAAGAGGAAAGACAACTCTTTGTGTGTGTGTGTGGCGGGGGGGTTCGCCGCCGAGGTTTGTGGCAGGGCCCACTTAATCCCAGGACGACCCATGTGGAAAACACTCACAGGAAAGCACACCACGTGGACGCATGTTGAGGTTCAAATGTAGAGAGAGCTTTTATTGCAAAATGTCTGGTTATATAGCGGTTGTGACTCAGTTCACAGGGCCGAATCCTAAACCTTTTCGTCACTACACCCCACCCCATGGGTGTGGCCAAGGAGGTCCCATTGGCTTAGAATGCTATCCATCTTAAGTTTTCCCACATCTCACTCTTTTAATTTATTTTTTTAATTTTTATTTATTTACGTGTATGAATGTACTGCCTGCATGTAGGTTTGTGCGCCCATGTCGAGCAATGCCGCGGAGGTCAGAAGAGGGTGTCTGATTCCNTGAATACAAATATTAATGGGCTAAACTCCCCAATCAAAAGGCATAGACTGGGAGAATGGATTAGGAAACAAAACCCATCTATATGCTGTCTACAAGAAACCCATCTCAATTTCAAGGTTAGGCACCAACTTAAGGTGAAGGGATGGAAGAAACTATTCGAAGCATTGTTATGAGACAGGGAGGATTGTCAAGGGACAGTACACCACTACTAAGCAATAATGGAGCATTGTCATGGGAGAATGCAGGATTGTGATAGGAGACCAACTATTTTGAAGAGAGTATAGCATTCTGATAAGGCAGAGGATGATCAAGATGTAACGATGTAATATTATGATGAAACTGCATAACAATATGATGAGACAATGTAAAACTGTGGTGCAAAATGGTGGATTGTGATCAGTCATGTGATCATTAGGATGCTATAGTGCACCATTGTGATGGTAAAATGTAGCACTATTTAAGGACAGTTGACTGTTGTGAGGCAACAAGGGAGAATTATGATGAGAGAATGGGTCTTTGTTATATAATACAACATTGTGATGCAAAATGGAGTATTGTGATAAGAGAGTCCAATATTGTGAGGGTAGAGTAGATCATTGTCTTGTAACAATTAGCATTTTGAATGGACAGAGAAACTTTGTCATGCAACAATGGAACAATATTACATACTGTGGAGAATTGGGATGAGAGAATGGGTCTTTATTATAGGAGATTGCAAAATTGTGATGCAAAAATGGAGTGTTGTGATAAGATAGTCCAATACTGTTAAGGTAGAGTAGATAATTGTCATGTAACAATTAGCATTTGTAATGGGCAGAGGACCTTTGTGATGCAATATGGAACAGTATTATATACTGTGGAAAATTGTGATGAGACAGTGGAGCACTGTCATTCAACAGTTGACTGTGTCACCCAACAATGAAGCATTGTGATGACACAGCAGAACATTCTAATGGTACAGGGGATGACTGTTATGGAAAAATGCTGCATTGTCATAGGCTAGTTGACCATTTTTACATAACAATGGAACATTGTGTAGAGAAAATTGTGTATGGTAATGCTACAGTGAATGAATGTAACGTAACAATAGACCATTGTAATGTGATAGTGAGTGTGGTTATAGCATAATAGATCATAATAGATCTCCATTGTTCTGTAACAATGGAGAATTTTGATTGGACTGTGGACCATTCTGATGCATCAGTGGAATATTCTCATATATTGTATTGTGATGCAACAATGGAGCATTGAGACAATAGATTGGAACACTAAAATGGAACAGTTGAACATAGTGAAGAAAAGAGAACATTTTAATAATATAGAGGAGCATGATGATAGGACAGTGAACCACTGTTATGAAATAATGGAGCATTGTTATGAGAAGTTTGAGTAATTTGTTGGGACAGTTGAACATTTTGTTAAACAAAGGAAAGGTGATATATTGAACCAGTAGTGTGGAACATTGGAACAGCCATATAGAACTGTCAATCATTGAGGTGTAATAATGGAATATTTGAATCAATTGTTCCATTAAGATGGAAGAGCAGTGGGATGTAACAACAGATAACTGAGATGGAACAATGAAGTATTATGATGAGGCAATGGAGAACTGAGATGGGACTTTGGAACAATGTTATGAAACAATTCAATACTATGTTAGGAAAATGAATTATTGTGGAAACAATGGAGCATTGTAAGGGCACCATGGATCATTGTGAGGGGAAGGGGATGACTCATTGGAATATCGTGATAAGTGGACCAATGTGATCCAATAATAGAGCATATAAAGAAATAATGGAGCATTGTTTTGGAAGACTGGACCATTATTAGCAAGCAATGGAACATTGTGATAAGACAGGAGAATTGTGAATGTCCAATAGATGGTTGTGATTAGAGAGTTGAACATTGTTAAGGGACAATGTACCATTGTGATGTAACAATGGAACATTGTGATAGGGCAGGGGACCTTTGTTACATTACAATTCAGTATTGTGATGGGACAGTTGACTATTGCAATATTACAATGCAACATTGTAATGGGACATTGGAGTATTGTGCTGGAATAGTGACCATTGTGTTGGTATAATGGTTCACAGTGATGACACAGTGGAGAATTATGATTTAAAAAATGGACATTGTGATGTAACAATAGGACATTGCAATGGAACTTTGGACTGCTGTGTTGCAACAATGGAGCATTATGATGAGACAGTGAAACATTGTGAAGGTTAATTGGACCATTGTGCGGCAACAATGAAGCATTATGATGAGCCAGTGGAAAATGAACCACTGTGATGCAACAATGGAGAACTGTGAAAGGATAATTAACAATTCAGTTGCAATAATACAGCACTAAGAAGAGACAGTGAAACACTGTGATGTTAAAGTAGACAAATGTAATAATGTAGTACTTCAATGAGATAATAGAGCATTGTGATCCAACAATGGAGAATTTTGATAAAATGGTTCAGTATGGTAATGAAATAATTAACCATGATGAGACATGGAGCATTGTGCTAGCAAAGAGGGCCACTATGATCAAACATTGGGCTCTTGAGATAGGTAGGACCCTGGGGCATTTTTTAAAAACAATGGAGCACTGTGATAAGATAAAGGATCACTGTGAAGAGACACTGGATTACTGTAGGGTAATAATTTAGCATTGTATGGAGAGAGGAACATTCTGATGGCACCAAAGTCCATTCTGGTGCAAAAATGGAGCACCTATGATGAGTCAGTAGAATATTGTAATAGGAAATTGGACCATTGTAATGCAACAGTGTAGCATTGAGATAAAACAGTGGATTATTGTGATGGGACAGCAAACCACTGTGACACAAAATTACAGCATCATGATCAGACAGTTCAGCTTTGAAATTGGAGAGTGGACTATGTGATGTGATGATCAAGCATTATTATGAAATATGGGAGCATTTTAAGGGAAGCAGAACAATGTGATATAACAATGCAGCAAAGTAATAGCAAGGGGAACCATTGTTTTGAAACAATTGAGCATTATTATGAAACAACTGAGTATTGTGATATGACAGTGGACTACTCTGATGTAATAATGGAATATTGTGATAAGATATTGGGTAAATAGGGTATAAAATGGAGCGTTGTAATAGTAAAGTAAAACAATAGGATGAAATGATGAAGATTTGAAGTGCGATAGAGGTGCATTATGATGGGATGGTGGTCCATTGTGAGACAACAGTGGAGCATTGTGAAGAGACAATGAGCATTTTAAATATTTTATTATTTTTTATTTTATGTGTATGAGTATGCTGCTTGCATGTATGTAAGTGCACCTATGTCGTTCAATGCCCATGAAGGTGAGAATAGGGCATCAGATCTCCTGGAACTGGAGTTAGGTGAAACAGTGGAGCATTATGCGGTGACAGTGAGTGGATCACTGTAAAGCGGCAATGGAACCTTACAATAGGACATTGGATCATTGTGATGCAATAATGGAACATTGTGAAGAGATACAGTATAGGGCATTTCCACGCCCAATTAGGAAGCCACAAAGTGCATTTCCTGGCACTGGACTCACGCTGCCCCCACACTGTGATTGCCTACACCCACCTCCTTCCTGGCTTTTACAGTGATTGGATGTGCTCTGATGCCCTTTATGCTGATTGGTAGAAGCCCACTATATAAGCCATACCAGGAAATAAAGCTTTGAGTCTCTCCCCCAACACACTCCTGGAGTCTTTTTTGCTCCATTCCACTTACCGTCACTAGGGTGTGGACTGACCACTGGCTGGAGAAGGCACACATCTGGCATCCCCAAACAAGGACCCTCAAACCTGCCACAAGCTGTCACACCAAGTGACCATCTGGATGAGTGGCCTGCGTGCTCTGCTCCAGTCACAGGGCAGTGAAGTTAGTGAAGGTCAGGCCCAGGATCTATGGAAGACGATGTTGGATCAGGCCCCTTGGTTGAATCAGGAGTGAGGGGAGCAGGATCTAGAGTGGGAGGCTGCTGAGGCAGCATGTCAAGCCAAGAGCATGGAGAAACTGCTCAGTCCTCCTAGGAGCTGTGCCACAGGATGTGCTCTCCTCTCCTTGCAAGCAGCCCCTGACTAAGCAGGAAACAAGAAGCGTCACTCTACCCAGCTCAGATTCTATGAGGGAGAAGCTACTCCACCTTGAAACTGAACCCCCCCAGCACCCCTGCCCCTGTATCCTTCCTTACTGTCATATCACCCCTCAGGAAGAGTCTAATGACTCCTGGTCTCACCTCCTCTGCAAGTAGAGAGACAAAGGGTGTGCTGAGTTGAGATACTCTTCCTCACAGACTGGATGGGGCTCATCCCTTCTAGGGCCTCTGCACCTTCACTCTCATATCTGGTAAATCTAGTCCCAAATCTGCAGCGCCCTCTGCCTTTGTACCCACACACCCCTCAATAACAGTCAGTTATGGAAAGCTATCAGAGAGGATGGAGTTAATGCCCACTGGACGAGGGGTATACTCCATGGCCAATTGGTATGGCTTAATATGCCTATCGATTGGAAGGACATTTCCAGTTCAACCTTGCCAGGACCACTGTATTCACAGTGAGCCACCCTCTATCAGGATGAATGTGAGCAGCAGGCCTGGAACAATCACTATAATAATGTTCCTATGTCCAGAGACTCTCTTCTTGGCAACAGACTCCTGTATAGCAATCTGGCCACTCACACCCAGGGTCCACTGGAGTTTTTTGATCAGGTCCACTTCTGTGCTCTCAGAGCATGGGACTGTATAGTTGCTCCTAGGGAACACAGGGCTGCTTCCATAACTCAGATGAAACAGAGACTCACTGAGTCCTTTGCTGAGTTTGTGGACTAGGTATCCAATGCTGTCAAGAGATGTACAGCTGATCCCAATGCACAGGATGAGTTCTTTAAATTAGCAGAATGGGAGGGGATGACTAAAGAAAGTAAACTCATCTGTGCTGGGCTACAAAATGCAGAGGTAGGGGATTGGCTTTTGGCCACACAGGATATTGGGACTTCTACCCACACCACACAGGTCCAAGCAGCCACTCTTACACAGGCCATGGCAACTGTGATCATTGGTGCTGGCAAAGGGAAGACCTGCTTTAAGTGCCACCATGAAGGGTATTGGGCTAAGCAATGCCCCCTAGGTTCTTTCAGGCCCTAAGCCAAAAGCACCTAATCCTCCTCCATCCAAATGCCCACATTGGGTTCCACTGGCAGAGGGACTGCAGCCCATGTACAGTGCGGATGGCAAGCCTTTAAACTAATTGAGGGGTGACCCCCGGCTCCTTCATTGCAAGGGGGAGCAAGACCAAAGGCCTGCTCACAAGATGCGGCCATAGAGGGAGTCCATTGGACCTTCCCTTTAGGGGAGCGTATCCACCCCAAGTTGGTGATGCCTTTCAATAAAAAAGATTTAAATGTCTGATAGATACAGAGGCTGATAAAACTATTCTGAGATAGGTTGAAATCCCTCCATTATGGCCCCTACTAACAGGCCCAACACTGGCCAGGGTCAGTGGGTCACAAAAGGCCTGGCAGTGCAGCGAGTGGGTAATTTGGGAAGATCCTGACGGGAACAGAGGGAAGTGCAAACCCTTGGTGGCTGGGAACCTATCTATCAATTTATTGGAACAGGACATACTGGGTCAGATGGAAGTCATCCTTACCACTGACAAGAAGACATTTTTTTTACTTTGTGGACCTGGAACAGAAGGACTTGAAGGTAACAGAGAAGAACCCCCCGATACTGATGGTCTTTGATGCATACAAAACACCAGCCCGAGAATGGTGTTCAGAAGAGCCCATCTGGGTGGATCAATGCCCGCTTTATAGGGAAAAAAAAAATCCAGGCTGTACATGGATTAGTGCAGCAGCAGCTCTCCCTCAAGTCACATCAATCTCTCCCGTAGTCCCTGGAATATACTGATCTTTCCTATCAAAAAGAAGTCAGGGAACTGGGGTGTACTATAGGATCTAAGAGCAATATATAGTTCTATGATCATCTGGGGAACTCTGCAATGAGGGGTCCCCTCCATCCATGCCTTATATCCCTACTCGAAAGGCAATAGCAATACTTGACCTCAAAGACTGCTTTTTCATAATTCCCTCAGACCCAAGAGAGACCAAAAGATTTGCCTTCTCTGTCCCCAGGCTTAATAACAATCACCCTAGCCCTAGATACAAATGGAAGTGCTTACCTCAGTGCAGGGCAAATAGCCCCACCATATCTCAGGAGGCTGACTCCCACACAATTCATGGGATTCAAGGTGACCTCCTAGGGGACATAGAAATCTATCATTATATGGATGACCTCATGGTCCTTATGGATAACTTTGAGGTGCTTAACAGTAACTTACCAGTCCTGATTAAGGGACTGCACTCTCATGGTCTTATGGTGGCCTCTGATAAAATTCAGACAGTTTACCCTTTCCACTTTCTGGGTACAGCGATTCATCTTAACCACCTCAGGCCCATGAAACCTCTGGTGTCACTCCCAATGCCACTTACAGTGGTGGGTCTACACCTTCTAGGAGAAGTTAATTGGCTTAGGCCATGATTAAATGTGGCCACCAGTGAATTAGTGCCACTATTCCAACTTCTTGTCTTCCTCCTCACCCCACCCCCTGCCACCGGCAACAGATACAGCTCACCTCAAAAGCCTTACAAGCAGTAGATAGAATCCAGTTTGCCTTACAACAACCTAGGACACTATATGCCCTCACTGCCAGTGCAATTACTAATTTTTTAACACCTACCTGATCACCATTGGCCTGATAGCACAAGGTTCGGAGATTCTGGAGTGGTTCCTCTACACTATTGGCAGGGCACCCAGGCCTTAAGTTGGACCAGATCGTCGACCTCATCATGTAGGGTTGGAGCAAGATAAAGGAGGTAATAGGAGGTAATAGGAAAGGAGCCAGATGCCATTGTTCTTCCTTTTAGGGAGAAGGACTTTAGACGGCTGGTCCAAGATCATATGAGGACAGCCATGGCTCTCCTCGACTTCCCAGGAAAGACAGACAACCATTACCCTAACCCCACTGAGCCGCCAGCCTCCCCAGGTTACAGTGGTCCCCATCCAGGCTCTTTGCCAGAAATCCTACATCTGAGGGATATAATGTTGTTGTTTTTTTTTTTAATTTTATTTATTTTCGTATGTGTATATTCATACACTGTCTGCATGCAGGTTTGTGCACCCGTGTTGTGCAATGCCACGGAGGTCAAAAGAGGCCATAGAATTCCCCTGGAACTGGAGTTAAAGACGGTTTTTAGCCGCCATGTGGCTGCTGGGGATTGAACCCAGGTCCTCTGCAAGAGCAGTCAGTGCTCTTAACCACTAGGCCATCTCTCCAGCCCATGAGGGATATAATGTTTTTGCTGATGGTGGGTCACAGGAAATCACTTTGATCATTTATGCCCCTGTCTCATTGGAGCCTGCATGTCAGGTGCTCCAGCCGGCCATCACTTCCCCACAGGCAAAGGAGTTGTTAGCCATCATTCTCACACTGCAGCTGATCTGGAATCCCCCTTATCTTGTTCACAGACAGCTTCTATGTGGCAAACCTGATACCTGGTACAGTTAGACTCTAACCCAATTTCCCCCTTAATGCTTCAACTCAGCCATCTCCTGCTCACATGTACTCGCCATACATGTATATCCAGCGTGTGCGTGGCCATCAGAATACTCCAGGGCTCATCAATAAGGGCACCACCATTGCTGATGACTTGGCATCCAGTCGGCATCTCCAAATCTCCACTTCTATTGCTTCCCCACCTCCTTCAGCTGACGATCTTCATGCACATCAGTAAGACTGATGTGAGCCTCCAAGCTTTATATCCCAAGGTCCCCCAAAACCAATTACTAATCATCTTGAGGACCTGAAAGTACTGCCAGTCTTTTATATCTCGCCCCAGACTCCAACTGGCAGGGGTCAATCCCTGGGGGCTCAAGTCCAATATTACCTGGCAGATTGATGTCACTCTTTACTCCCTCTTTGGGAGACAGAAATATGTGCTTGTCACTATTGGCACTTACTCTAGTTCTTATGGGCCACAGCACATACTGGAGAAACTTCCAAGGACCTTAAAAAACACCTTTTACAGTGCTTCGTGGTCATGGGCAAGCCAGGACAACTCAAAGAAGCAATGGCCTTGCTTTTACCAGCCAGGCCTTTTCCCAATTCTGTAAAATCTGAAATATCTATCATATCACTAGCATCCCATATAATCCCCATGGGCAGGGACCATTGAAAGAACATGTCACACACTAAAACAACAGTTACAAAATATGACCATCTGGCCATGGGCTCCTCACATTCAAATGAGTTGCTAGCCATTATTCTTGCACTGCATATACAATTGTCATTGACTCTTTTCACACTGAATATGCTGAATCACATTATGACCACTAAACTGGAAACCCCCAGGCCCACTATTCTATGGTACTGGGATGCGGGGGGGGGACACAATACTTGCCACCTGTACTGGTCAGGTGGAAAGACCCTCTGTCCAGCATTTGGAGAGGACTAGACCCTCTCCTCACAATGGGAAGGGGCTTTGTTTGTGTGTTTCCACAGGATTGCTCTGCCCCTGTCTGGGTCCCTGCCAGGGCAGTGCGACAGTTCCATGACCTCAACAGAGGCAATGATACTCCTTATGCACCTATACCTCTGAATGTGAATCCTGATGTAGTGGAGAAGGATAGTCCTTTTGTCTTTCTCAGGATAATGACCAATCCCAGGAACCACCCTGGCTAGGTGCTGCCTCTCGCTGCTATTTAGGGCATGTCATTCCCCATGGCATCAAGAAAAGACAGAAGGAAGTTATGGTGAACAAACTACTCCAAAGACTAACAATAAACAACAAGAAGAAAAGAAAAAGAAAGCAAAAGAATAAAATAGAACATATGCAGGCAAATGTCACACAGAGGGTATGAAAGCAATCCTTCAGGGATGACATGCCTGTCTCTTGCACCACAACTGAACTGAGTCCTACATTCTTTGGGGTTATATACCCAGCTCCATGACCCTGAGACCTTATCGTCAGAATGTGGTCCCACAGCCCATCTCATGCAACAAGTCTCTTTACTCCCTTTCTGGTAAATGCCCACCTCGAAAGCATGTAGCTAACTTTTTCTTATTTGACCTACACATAAGCATACAAGTAAGTGCTACATGTTGGTGGATGTCACCTAACTGTACTGCTGACCCACTGAATTGTGCCCTTCACTAGGCCCACAACAGGCCTTTGATGATCTCCTGGAGCCCCCTGACCGACACTTCTTGACCCCAAGAAGCAGAAGCCCCTCCGCGAGAACTCTCCTGCTGGGAAAATAACCCAGCACCTGGTGGTGCCTCGTGGTACAGTGACTGGCAATACTGACGTACTACCAAAGCCTACTGGGTGATGGGACCTCTTGGTTCCATTGGATCAGCTTACTATGCTGTCCCGCCACTAGAACCGCCTAATGTCACTTTCTGGTCCTGGTATCAACAACCCACCAGGACCTGTAGGGAAATCCAGCTTGAATTGCAGGTTGGCTTGCCAACTAGCACGCCTCACGGCACTGTGTGGCCAAGGGTCTAGCCGCACCCCAGGGAGGAGAAAGCAGCATGGCCTAGGCCTGTGATTCTGGGTGGGGCAACAGTGAGCAGTGGTGCAGAATTGGGGGACTTATGATTGGCTCTGGGAACTGACGTCATCTATTTTATAAAAGCAGGCTGTAGCAAGGAATAAATTTGAATTTCTTTTTTTAAAATACTTTTTAAAATTTTTATTTATTTATTTAATGTGTATGAATGTACTGTCTGCATGTAGGTCTGTGCACTCGTGTCATGCAATGCCACAGAGGTCAGAAGAGGGCATTGGATTCCCCTGGAACTGGAGTTCTCCTGGAATTGTAGTTATGGACGGTTCTCAGCTGCCATGTGGGTGCTGGAGATCGAACCCGTGTCCTCTGCAAGAGCAGTTGGTGCTCTTAACTGCTAGGCCATCTCTCCAGTCCCATAAATTTGAATTTCATAGTAACATCATCACGGAATACCCAGCCGTTATTTTTATTAATTATTGCAAGCATTCAGGCTAAGTTAGACCTGCATTTTGTTCGGGTCAGCTTGGGGTCCCTGTGGTATAGATTGGAGAACCCTTTTCCTTGCCCTAAATACCTCAATCTTTCCTTTATCTTACAACTTTGAATACAAGACATGGGAGGATTCTCCCCTCAACTCCTCCTGCAATGTGGATAGTCACCCCTTCTTCTACCAAGTAGCCTATACAAACAATTTTTTGTGCCATGAGAGGCCCAATTCCAGCAATGCTACACTCACCCCCTCCCCTTTTTTCTGCTTATTTACCTCCAGAGTTCGTTTTCCTCCTAACAGACAAACCCTTCAAAAATACAAAGCCCTTCAACCATACAAAGCCAGTAAATATCACCAACTGCCTGACTAACTTCACCCTTTGAGAAAGGAAATATGTCTTTTTTCCTAGGAAAACCCCCATTCATCTGGCTTCCCGTCAACATGACTGATGATTACCAGTCAGACAGGGCTTCTAATTACAGGTCTCCTACTCTGAGTCAGATGGGGTGGTAGGACTAGTGGTCATTGGCATTCTCTCCCTGATTTTGTTGATTGACTTAGCTGTAACCTCCAGGATTACAGTCTCTAACCAGGTGGCCAAAATGGAGGTGTTTAATAACTTGTCATCAGTACTATCCTTCCAATGTGTTAGGACAGTGGTCCACTGTGATGCAGAAATTTAGCATTATGATGAGAGAGTGGAGCAGTGTGAGGAGACAGTGGATCATTGTGATGAGACATTGGAGAATTTGGATGCAATAGTGGGGGATTGTGACAAAACAGTTGAGCATTATAGTGAGAAAGTTAACAGTTATGATGAGACAGTGGAACATCGTAATAAGACAGTGGAGCATTGTGGTGCAATGACTGAGCACTGTGATGAGAAGATGGGGTGACATGATGCATGGTGGATCACTGTAACACCAAAATGGATCATAATGATAACACCATGGAGCACTGGGATGAAACATTTAACAACTATGATGAAATAATCAAGCAGTATGATGAGACAGTGGTGCATTGGCATGGGACAATTGAACACCATAATGCAACAATGGAGCATTGTAATTAGACTATGAGACATTGTAATCAGAAAGTTTACCACTGTGATCCAATGATGGAACATTGTGATGAGACAGTGGGAGTTTTTTTATGGTAAGCAGACAATTGTGAGGTGACCATAGTGTATATGGGCAGGAATATGTAACATTTTGGTGTGGCAATTATAATTTTGATGTAACAATGGATCATTGTGAGAAGATGGATAGATAGTGATGGGATGGTAGACCACTATGATGCAAGATTTGAGCTTGTGATGAGACAGGGAAGCCATGTGATAGGACAGTGGACAGTTGTATATAACAATGGAGCATTATAATGACACGTTCAAATACTGTCTTGGGAAAGGAAACCTTGTGATTTGTCAGTGGAGTATTGTGATGTGACAGTAGATCATTGTGATGAGACAGTGGAGCATTGTGATAGAACAGTGAACCATTTTGATGCAAAAATGGAGCATAGTGATGAGAATATGGAGTATTGTTTTGGGACAATTAACCTTTTGATGAAACTGGGGAGCATTGTGATGGGAGACTAGACCACTGTAATGCGAAAATTGAGCTGGTGATGAGACATGTTAGACACATAATAGGACTGTCGTGCATCATTGTAATGTAAAAATGGAGCATTGTGAGAAGACATTAGAGCACAGTGATGAGACAGTAGACAATTGTGATGTAACAATGGAGCACTATATGAGACAAAAGAGCTCTGTTATGGGACAGCATAACACTGTAGTGAAATACTGGAGCACTGTGATAGGAGAGTAGACCATTGTCACACAACAGTATGCATTGTCAATAGAAAGTGAAGCATTATTATGGGACAGTGGACCACTGTGGTGTAATAATGGTGCATTTGGATGGATAATTAGGACAGTAGGATGAGTCAGTGGACCATTAAAATTAAAAAATGAATCATTGTGATGAGACAATGGAGCAATATGAGTGACAGTGGACCACTGTGAAGCAAAAATAGATCATGCTATGAGAGAGTGGAGCACTGTGAGAGGACAGTGTACCACTGTGCTCCAACAATGGAGCATTGTGATGGAACAGTTGACATTTTGATGTAATAATGGAGTATTGTGATGAGACAGGGGTACTTTGTGGTAAGAAAGTAGACTACTGTAGTGTAAAAAATGAAGCACTATAATAGGACAGTGGACCATTATGACAGGACAGAGTTCAACTGAGTATTGGGATGAGACACTGGACCACTATGATACAAAAAATAGAGGACTGTGATTAAACAATGGAGCATTGTGATGCAATAATAAAGGATTTTGATGACACAATGGAACATAGTACAGAAATAATATGATACAATGGAGCATTGTGACTACACCATAGATTACAGTGATTAATCAATGAAATATTATAATGCAATAATCGTAACAATAATGTGATACATTGCTATGAGACAGTGGAGAATTTCGATGGAAAAATTAACCATTTTGATGAGATGGTGGAGTGTTGTGATAAGAGAATGGACCACTGTGGTAATAATAGAGCACTTTCACTGAAAAGTGGATCATTGGGATAGTACCATGGACCATTGTGGTTCAACCATTAGGACTGTGATGAGACAGTGTAGTATTAAGACTGAGCAGTGCACCCCTGTGATAAAACAAATGAACATTTTGTTTTTGGGTTTTTTGTTTTTTATTGATATACTATATATAGTATATAATTATAATATATATATATATATTGTACAGGATTATGTTACAAATCAAATCTAGACCCATGCCCCCCCACCTCCCCACTTCACCAGAGCTCATGCATTCTGCCAAACATGTTTTGCATCTTTTTCTCAGTCTTTCTCAAAATTCTCGATATAGAAGTTGACTGTTTCAAGCAGAAGTTCACTGTTTCAGGTCAGTTCTTTGATGCAGTCTTTTCAGTTGTTGTTGCTGCTGTTGTTTTTGTTTCCAATATGCACCACTCCCAATTACTTGGACAAAACCTCAACAAACCCCGCACAAGAAATACTTCTACTAGGTAATTGGTGCTAGCATCCACAGATGAGGGATACCATTCGTCATATGTTTTTCTGGGACTGTGTTACTTCACTTAACATAATATCTTCTAGTTCCATCCATTTACCTGCAAAGTTCATGATGTCATCTTTCTTTACTGCTGCATAGAGCTCCATTGTGTAGGTGTACCACATTTTCTCTATCCACTAGTCAGTTGAGGGGCACTTGGGTTGGTTCCAGCTTTTTGCTATTGTGAAGAGTGCTGCAGTAAACACGGATGTGCATCTATCTCTGCGGTAAGATGAGTCTTGTGAGTATATACCCAGGAATTGTATGACTAGGTCAGGTGGTAAGCTCATTTTGAGTCTTCCAAGGGTTCTTCACACTGCTTTCCATCTTGGCTGTACAAGTTTACATTCCCACCAGCAGTGGATGAGTGTTCCCCTTTCTCCACAACCTCTCCAGCACTTGATATCATTTGTTTTCTTGATCCTAGCCAGTCTGATCAAAGTGAGATGATATCTTAAAGTGGTTTTCATTTGCATTTCCTTAATTATTAGGGACGTTGAACATTTTGTAAGATGTTTCTCAGCCATCTCTAATTCCTCACTTGTGAAGTCTCTGTTCAACTCTTTGCTCCATCTTTTAAGTGATTCATTTTTTTTCTTTTTTCTTTGTTTTTTGAGTAGTTTATCTATTCTGGAAATCAATGCTTTGTCAGATGTATCAGCAGTGAAGCTTTCCTCCCACTCTGTGGGTTTTCTCTTCACTTCCTTGATTGAAGCAAAGGAATATTTTGATGAGACATTTAAGCCTTGCAATGGGACAGAGGACCACTATGATGAAATAAAGGAGCATTGTGACAAGATAGCAGAGTTATGATGTAGAAGACCATTGTGATGCAATAAAATAACATTGTGATAGCCAAGGGAATATTGTGATGGGAAAGTGGACCACTATTAGGCAAAGATGGAGCATTGTGATGAGACAGAGGAGGACTGTTATCAGATGGGACATTTGTGATGTAACAATGCAGCATTGTTATGATACAGTGGAGTATTGTGTTGGGACAGTGAAATATGGTCTTATAGCAATGGAGCATTAGGATTATGCATTAGGATGATGCAGCAATGATGTAACTATGTGCTGCATTGTTAACAGAGCACTGTGATGGGACAGTGGAGCATGGTATTGCAACAATGGATCATTGCAATTAGACAATGGACCATTGTGATAAATTAATGGAGCATTGTGATGTAGCAATAATACAATAATGTGACACAATTTTATGAGATAATGGAATACTGTGGTGGAACACTTAACCATGGGGATGAGGCAGTGAAGCCTTGTGATAGAACAGTGGACAACTAAGGGGTAAGAATGGAACATTGTAATTGAACAGTAAATCATTGTGATTTGATAGTGGACCATTGTGGTACAATTGAGGACTTCCATAAGACAAGGGAGCATTGAGATGGAACAGTGGACCACTGTGATGAAGCAATGGAGCATAGTGTCGAGAGAGTGGTGCACTGTTATGGGAGATCAAAGCATTGTGATGCAACAATAGAGCATTTGTTAGACAGAAGACTGTTGTGATGGAACAGTGGACAACTTGACACAAAGATGGAGTATATAAGATGGGGCAATTTGATTGGACAGTGGACCATCATGATGTAATAATACAGCATTTTGATGAGATAATGGAGCAGTGTGATGGGACCATGGATCATTGTGATGTAAAAGTGGAGGATTATGATACTACAGTGTACCATTGTGTTGAAAAAAATGGACCATTCTGAGAATATGGAGCATTGTGATAGGACTATTACCATTCTCATATAACAATGGAGCATTGTGGCAGAATACTCTGATGTTCACCACTGTGTTTCTGCAGTTGAACTAGTAATGAGGCAGGGGATCAATTTGATGGGACTAAGAACCTTTGTGATATAACAATTGATAATTCTGATGAGATATCGGAGTACTCTGATGAGATAGTGGACCATTGTGATTCTATATGGCCATTGTGATAAGACAGTGAGATATTGTGTCAAGACAATCGAGAATTATGATGGGATAGTGGACCACTGTGATGCAACACTATGATGGAACAGCAGAGGATTGTGAATGGACAATAGAAAATGGTGATGTCACCATCAAGTGATAGCTCAGTAGACAATTGTGATGCTGCGATAGAACATTACAATGGGAGTGAAGAAAACTGTGAGTTAGTAATGGAGCATTATGTTGATAAAACGACTCATTGTGAAGGGAAAATGGACCATTATAATGTAAAAATGAATATTGTGGTAGAACAATGAAGCATTTTTACGAGAACTAGCAGACTGTGATTGGAGAGAAGACCATTGTGTTGTAGCATTGGTACAACTTGATGAGATAGGGAGCACGGTGATGGATAGTGGGCCATTGAGATGTAACAGTGGAACACAGTGAACAGACAGTGTAACACTGAACTATCCTTGGAATATTGTAATGAGACCAATGGAGCACTCTGATGGGAGAGTGGACCACTGTAATGTGAAAATGGGCATTATGATGAGGATTTAATACATGGTGATGGGAACATGAGCCATGGTGATGCAACAGCAGAGCATTGTGACAGAGACTGAACCACCACTGTGATGCAAAAATGGACAACTGGGATGAGACCAGCAAACACTGTAATGAGATAGTGGATCACTGTGATGCAAGGATTGCATATTGCAATAGGACATTAGACCATAGTGATGGAAAAATGGAACATTATCATTAGATAAAAGAGCATTGTGATGAAAAATGAAGCACTTTGATGAGATTGTGGTAGATTTTGGTAATACATCCAACAAATGTGTTTAAACACTGAGACACTGAGACCAGACAGTAAAGCATTGTGATGGGACAGTAGACCACTGTGATGAAATAATGAAGCATTTTGATGAAACAGTAGGGCACTGTGTGATGGAACAGTGGACCACAGTGATGAAACCATGGAGCATTATGATGAGACAGTGGAGGATTGTGATAGGAAAATGGACAATTTTATTGCAGCAAAGGACACTGAGAAAAAAAGTGGACTATTGTGAAGCAAGAATAGAGCATTGTCATGAGAGAGTAGGGCAATGTGATGGGACAGTGGACCATTGTGATTCAAAAATGGAGACTTGTGATGAGACAGCAGAACACTGTGATGGGACAGTTCAGCACTGTAATGCAACAATGAAACACTGTGACACAAGAAAGCATTGTGATATAATTGTGGATCTTTGGGATAGAGGAGCAGACCACTTGTTTCAACAATGCAGCAATCTGATGACAGACTAGAGCATTATTATGAGACAGTGGATAAATATGCAAAGATGGAGCATTGTGATGATATAAGGGAGCATTTTCACTGGGCAGTAATCTATTGTGATATAGCAATACAGCATTATGAAGACATAATAGAGCATTGTAATAGGATAGTGCACCATTGTAATACAACAGTGGGGTGTTGTGATAGGACACTTGAACATTGTGATGTAACATTAGGACATTGTGATGCAACAATTGATGATTGTGTTGACACAGTGGAGCATTGTGATGGCAGGGTTAAGCATTATGATGAAATAGTGGAGCATTTTGATAGAACAATGGGCAATTTTGATGTAACAAAGGAAAATCAAGATGAGACTATGGAGCATTTTGATGGGAAAATTGACAATGCAGATATAACAATGTAGAATTGTGATGACACAGGAAAGTTTTGTAATGGAACAGTAGACCATTTTGAGGAAAAAGTGAATCATATGGTAAGATACTGGACAATTGTGATACAACAATGGAACATTGAAACGAGACAGGGGAGAAATATGATGGGACTGTGAGCCACTGTGAAATAACAATGGAGCCCATATTGTGGCGAGGCATTGGAGCACTATGATAGGACAGAGGACCATTGTGATGCAATAACAGAGCATTGTGATGAGAATTATAGCATAACAATAGGATAGTGGAACATTGTCATATAGCAATGGAAATTTATGATAGGACATTGGACCAAGTTTGGGCATTGTGATGAGACAGGGGAGCATCATGATGAGAAAAATGTCAATTCAGTTGCAAAACTGTAACATTGTGATAGTACAGTTGACCACTGTGATGCAACAATGGAAGAATGTGATGGGATATGGGTGCATTGTGATTTACCAGTGGGACCATTGTGATGTGAAAGTGGAACATGTAATTGAATGGTAGAGCATTTTGATGTTGGTGAACCATTGTGATAAAAAGTGGAACATTTTGATGAGTCCATGGAGCATTGTGTTGAGACAGTGGAATATTGTAATGCAAAAAAAAATGGAACACTGTGGTGAGACAGTAGATCATTGTGATGCAACAATAGAACATTGTGACAGAACACTGAAGCACTGTGATGTGCAGCATTGTGGTAACACCAGTTATAATTGCTAGGTTACAATGGAAATTTGTGGAGAGCAGTGAACTATTGTGATGCAAAAATTTACCACTATGATGAGATTGTGAACTGTGATGGGTGAGTAGCCCACTGGGGAGAAGGAACCATTTTAATGGGAAATGGGACCACTGTGATGCAAACTGGAGCATCATGAAACAATGGAGCATGATGATAGCCACTGTGATGAAAAAAAAATAGAGCCTTGTGATAGGAAGTGGGCTATTGTGATGAGACAGTGGACTACTGTGATAGATGAGTGCATCATTGGAAGATATGAATGGAACAAAATGAGGAGACAGGCAAACACTGAGATGGGATATGGATCACTGATGCAACAATGGAGAATTGTGATGAGACAGGAGATTGTGGTTGTAGCATGGACCATTTTGATCCAACAATGAAGGATTGTGATGATACAGAGAAGCATCAAAATGATACATAGGATCACTGTGATGTAACAGTGGAACAGTGCGATGTAATAGTAGAACATTGTGTTAGGAAAATGATCACTTTGATGTAATAATAGAGCATTCTGATGAAACAAAGGAGCATTGTGATGGGATGATGAATCACTGTGACACTATAGTTCAGCATTCTTATGAGACGTTTGAACATTGTGATGCAATAGTGGATAATTGTGATACAAGGTGTCAGCCTTTTGATGAGACAGTGAACCATTGTGATGTAAAATTGGGCAATTGTAATACAACAGTGGAGCATTGAGATAGGATATTAGCTCATTGTGATGAGAGTGGAGCACTGTGATATGACAGTAAACCACTGAAATGCAAAAATGGAATATCCTGATGAGGCAGTGGGCATTGTCATGGGGTAATTAACCATGTAATGAACCAGGGGATCATTTTTATGGGACAGTGGACCATTGTGATGTGATGTAGCAATATATCATTGTAATAGGACATGTACAACTGCAAAGCAACAATGGAGTATTATGATGGGAGAATGGAACATTGTGATGGGACTGTAAACTGTAAATCATTGTGATAATACAGTGGGACTTTGTGATTCAACAATAGAGAATGAATTGTTATGAGAACAATAGAGAATGGATTGTTATGGAACAGTGGATCATTGTTATGTAACAGATAGGACAGTGGATGATTTGAATACAGCAACAGAGCAGTGGACCACTCTGATGCACATATGGAGCATTATTTTGAGACAGAGGAGAACTATGATAGGAAAAGGAACATTATGATGAGATAATGGATGAATTATATGGGACATTTGAGACAGGACAATGCTCCATGTGGGACAGAAATGGAGTATTGTGATAGAGTAGAGGACCTTTGGAATGCAAAAATTGAGTTGTATAATAGAAGAGTGGCCCATAGAGATGGAACAAGGGAGGGAACATTGTAATAGTACAACCCTGGGATGAGACAACAGAGCACAGGGATGAGACAAGGGATCATCATGAAAGGACACTGGGCCACTGTGAGGCAACATTGTGATGAAACAATGGAGCATTGAGTTGGCAGAGTGGACACCTGTTGTGCAACAATCTAGTATTGTGATACATACTTGACTATTGTGATGTAAAAGTGGTTCATTCTAGGCTGGGCATGGTGGCACAAGCCTTTAATCCTAGCACTTGGGAGGCAGAGGCAGGCAGATCTTTGTGAGTTCAAGGCCAGCCTGGTCTACAGAGCGAGTTCCAGGACAGCTGGGGCTACAGGGAGACCCTGTCTCGAAAAGACAAAAAAAAAAAAAAAGTGATTCATTCTGTAGAGAAAATGGAGCACCTTGATGGGAGAGTGGACCAATATAACAATGGAGCACTGTGATGAGATGGTGGAGTATTGTGATGTAACACAGAGCACAATGATAAGACAATGGAGCATTGTGATGAAAATTAACTATTGTGATGAAACAGTAGATATTGTGCCAGGCATGATGGCGCATACCTTTAATCCTAGCACTTGGGAGGCAGAGGCAGGTGGATCTTTGTGAGTTCAAGGCCTGCTTGGTCTACATAGTGAGCTTCAGACCAGCTGGGACTAAAGGGAGACCCTGTCTCAAAAAAGACAAAGAAACAGTAGATATTGTGACAGGACAGTGGACCATTTTGATGAGACAATGGAACACTGTGATGAGACAGAGGAGCATTTTGATGGGATAGTGGATCATTGTGTTTTAACAGTGTCATTGTAATAGGACAGTGGATCATTGTGATGAAACAATGGAGCATTGTGATATGACAGTGGGCCATTGTGGTGCAACAGTAGATTATTGTGATGAGACAGGGGAGCATTGTTATGGGACATTTCACAACTCTGATGCAACAATGGAACATTGTTATAAGATATGGGAATATTGTAAAGATATAGGGACCATTGTGCTGTAACAGTAGAGTATTGTGATAGGACAGTAGGACACTAAGATGCAACATTGGAGCATTGTGATATCACACTTGAAAACTATGATGCAATAATCGAGCATTCTAATGAGATATGGGAACTTTTATGTTGGACAGTGGACCAACACAATTCAACAATCGAATACTGAATGGGACATATGAGGATTATGATGGGATACTGGACCATTATGATGGAGCAATGTATGAGACAATGGAGAATTTCATTGGGAAAACAGACCACTATGATTCAACAATAGAGCCCTATGGTGAAACAGTGGCCCATTTTGTTGTAACAATGTGGCTTTATGATAACACAGTAACCCTTTGGATACCACAATGGAGTATTGTGAAAACACAGTTGACAATTGTGATATGATAATGTACATAATTAATTCAAAATTGGAGACTTGTGATCACAAACAGAGAATGTGCTGTTGCAGAGAACCATGGTATTGTAGCAATGGAGCATTGTGATGAGACAATGGGGCACTGTGATGTTAAAATAGACCATTGTGATGAGAGAGTGAATTACTGTGAAGGCAAATTGGACCATTGTAATTATATTGTAGAACATTTTGATAGGATAGTCACCCACTGTAATGAAATAATGGAGCATTGTGATGAGACAGGGGAACATGAAACAGTGTACAAGTGATGGAATAATAAAGCCTTGAGAGAAGAGAGGTGAGCATTGTGATCTGAAGGTTAACCATTATGATTTAAAAATGGAGCATTGTTATAGGACAGTTGACTTTGGGGATGCATTCTTATAGCACATTGTGATGAGGTAGGGGAACATTTTTATAGCACATTGTGGTAAGGTAGGAGAATGTTGAGATGGGACAGTCAATAATTCTTATGTAAAAATGGAACATTGTGTTAGTGGACCATTGTGTTGATAATGGAGATTCTGCCGAGACAACTGACCATCATAATGGGAGAGTGAACCATTGTGAGGCAGCAATAAAGCATTGTGATAAGTCAGGAGAACATTATAAAGAGGCAGCAGTCCAATGTAATAAGAGAGTGGAGAATTATAAGGGGACACTGAACCATTGAGATGCAGCAGAAGGAGCAATGTGCTTGAATAGGAGACCCCTGTTAGGTAACAATGGTGTATTGTGATAGGACAGTGAAACATTGTGATATAACAATGGAACACTGGGATGAGACAGTGGAGTGTTGTAAGGGGTCAGTCCACCATTGTGGGTCATCAATGGAGCATTGCGATTAAGACAGCAGAATATTGTTATTGTACAGTAGACCATTGTGAGGCAACAATGGAGCAAGGTAATGAGACTTGGAAGCATTTTTATGAGAAGATGAACCATGGACCATGGAGATACAAAAACTGAGCAGTGTGATAAGAAAATCCAAACTGTGATGAGACAGTGGAGTGCAATGATAGGAGAGTGGACCATTGAGATGCAACAATGGAACATAGTGTTGAAACAGGAGAACTGTGATGGTACAGTGTACTACTGTGCTGCAAGAATGGAGCATTATGATAATACAGGGGACCTTTTTGATGGAACAGTGGACAATGGTGGTATAAAAATGGAGCATTATGATAGAAAAGTGGACCACTGGTATGAAACAGTGGAGGACTGTGATAACACAGGGGAGCATTTGATAGGACAGTGAGCAGAAGTTATGCAAAAATGGAGTACTGTAATCACACAGTGGAGCATGTGCTGGGACAGAGAACCACTGTGTTTAACAACAGAGCATTGTTTTTTTGTTGTTGTTGTTTTAACTATTTGTTTATTTATTTAGTTTTTAAGAGATTCACAATATAAGAGCACAGTTGTTTTCAGATCGCATTAACATTGCTCAGTTTGCCATACAATTAGGTAATTGGTGCTAGCATCCACAGATGAGGGATACCATTCATCCTTTGTTTTTCTGGGACTGTGTTATTTCACTTAGCATATGTTCTAGCTCCATCCATTTACCTCCAAAGTTCATGATGTCATCTTTCTTTATTGCTGCATAGAACTCCATTGTGTACATGGACCACATTTTCTCTATCCACCCATCAGTTGAGGGGCACTTGGGTTGGTTCCAGCTCTTTGCTACTGTGAAGAGAGCTGTAATAAACATGACTGTGCATGTATCTCTGTAGTAAGATGAGTCTTGTGGGTATATACCCAGGAGTGGTATGACTGGATTAGGTGGCAGGCTCATTTTGAGTCTTCCAGGGGGTTCTCCACACTGCTTTCCATAGTGGCTGTACGAGTCTACATTTCCACCAGCAGTGGATGAGTGTTCCCCTTTCCCCACAACCTCTCCAGCACTTGGTATCATTTGTTTTCTCGACCCTAGCCAGTCTTATCAGAGTGAGATGATATCTTAAAGTGGTTTTAATTTGCATTTCCTTAATTATTATTGATGTTGAACACCTTTTAAGATGTTTCTCAGCCATCTCTAATTCCTCACTGGTGAAGTCTCTGTTCAGCTCTTTGCTCCATCTTTTGAGTGATTCATTTGTTTTCTTTCTTTTTTGTTTTTTGAGTAGTTTATCTATTCTGGAAATCAATGTTTTGTCAGATGTACCTGCGGTGAAGGTTTCCTGCCACTCTGTGGGTTTTCTCTTCACTTCTTTGATTATTTCTTTTGATGCACAGAAGCTTTTGAGTTTAATGAGGTCCCATTTGTCAATTGTCGATCTTATTTCTTGTGCAGCTGCTGTCTGATTTAGGAAGTCTTTTCCTACGCCTATGTCTTGTAGTCTGCTGCCAACTAATTTTTCTATCATCTTCAGAGTTTTGGGTTTCACATTGAGGTCTTCGATCCACCTAGAGTTTACTGTGCTTCAGGTGGTCCTGGGAAATCCCCAATCTAAGCTCTGTGCACTCAAGTCTCACAGTGGCAACAGGCTCACCTCTTATACCAGCTATGCTTCAGGTGGTCTTGGGAAATCCTGATCTAAGCTCTGTGCACTCAAGTCTCATCTCAAGCATTGGTTTTGTTGTTGTTGTTGTTTCCAAAGCCAATTTTTTATTGAAGTTCTGTGCATTTCATTCAAAATTTCCAATCAAATCTAGACCCATGTCCCCCTCCCTGCCCCCCACCCCACCAGAGTTCATGCACTCTGCCAAACATATTTTTCAGCTTTTTCTCAATCTCTCTCAAAATTCTCAATGCCAAAGTTGACTATTCTGAGCAGAAGTTCACCATTTCAGTCAGTTCTTTGACCCGGTGTTTCTGTTGTTTTTGATGTTGTTGTTATTCCTTCCAATATTCATCTCTCCAAAATATGCACATATGCATGCCACCTATATCATAGGTTTTAGCATCTTCAGCTTATGATTTCTTTTTTTTTTTTAATTAGGCTGAAATATGTCATGTTTGAAGGCTCCTCCTTGGCAAGCCCAAACCACTATCAGTTCTGCCCTTGTGCTCCACACTGAGGATTTCCCTTCCCGTGGTCATCAAATGAGGTCCAGTAAGCACCGTGTCCTATCTTGATTCCTGTACTGGTCTCCATGATACAGCCTGGGTAGTCAAACAATGGTAGTCTATACTCTGAAGAGGCTGAAACCCCAGTAGTAGCTCAGTCCACAAGTTGGCTGTCTAAGCAGTCCCCATCTGGCACTGAAGGTTTAGAGGATTCTTGGAGAGACATGAGTCTTCAGTCCATATTAGAAGGTTGAAAATCTATGTCTCATGTCTTTGAAGGATGGCAAAAGCAGTGGCAGCCACAGGGTAGCTGTACTTGCCAGTAAGACAGGCAAAACAACTGTGCTCTTTTTTTTCCTTTTTGTCTTTTTACTAAGATCTCAAGTTTTATATCTGAAGAACAATTTCTCAGGCCTTACTATTTATTTATTTCTGGTTATACTTTCCTTTGGATGTTTAAGGCCACACAGTTAACCCAGATTAACCAAGGTTCTTGTTTTCTCAAAGTCATTTGAAGATCTGATCCTCAAGGGTCACTCAGGTTTTGGGAGGAGAGAGGGAGCCCATGGCTCCTTTGGGCCACTCAATTACCAGTTCCAGCTACTTGAGGACAAAGTCAGGTCTTGCTAGACCAGGCTTCCCTTTTTGAAGCATGAGCAGACTTTCCTCTTTATAGACTGGACACTGGCTGAAGTCCCATTAGTGGATCTCCAAGACCTCCCTGCACAGGATGACTGGTGACTCACATTTGCAGGACATTTCAAGAGATACCCCCAAGCATAGTCCCCTGGGACTTAGTTGACCTCTGAGGGCAAGGAACAAAGTTATACTTTAAGACCCTTGGCCAAATTATTATGGGCATTAAGTATGGTCATTTAGCATCCAGAAAGGCTAAGTTACACCAGCCTGATACTTTTAACTACCAGGGGTACAGTGATTGCTTCTAGTAATCCAACTTATTTTTCAGTTCCTCTTTGCTGAATGCTATCCACTTAGATGGGAACAGTCCTACCTACAAAGAAAGTCACAGTAACTGGAAACACTTCCAAGGACATTAGATAGAGAGAGGAAACTATTAACAGCTTTTAAATGGTCTCTCATAAGAAGGAACTACACAACTCTAAACTCATAATTTAGAGCTTCTCTGGCAATGACCCACCTGCAGGGACTAAAACTGCATGTCACCATTCCGTCTCAAAAAGGTACTTAGCAAAATTTCTGTCCTATCCACTGAAAAAAAATTGTCTCTCTTTTATCTCCATTTTTTCTAATTTTTCTCAATTTGGTGTGCTAGGCTTACATCTGTCTGCAGTCTGAACATTTAAAGCATTTTTTTAATTTTTCAGTTAACTTGGTATTTATTTAAGTAGCCAGTCAGTTTTTAATCCACCTGCTCAGATCTTCATCACTTGCTCAAACACATTCATTATCTTTTCTATTCTGGAAATATCTAGCCACCTTAATCTTCATACATAATCTTATTTTACTAAAATATCTCCATGTTCATATCCTTTAAATTATTTGACCTTTTCATTTCTTGTCTTAATACCATGAGATATAATAACATTAACAACCAATTTACAATCTGGTATGATAATTTACTTCCTGGGGGTACTCTGCAATCAATGTTTACACCTTTTCTAGAGTTCTACTATCAAACCAATGTTTGCTTTCATTAATGCTTATCAATGAGTTTATTAAATTTACTTACAAAGCATGCGTGAGGAATTACTGACAGGTACGTGGGTGACCCGAGATCCACTGCACTGGAAAGTCTTTATCCAGCATGGACTTTGAATCCTGCATAATCAAATGGGTCCAGGCCCCTTTTCCTAGACTTTTCCAAAATTCATGTATATATATATATATAATTAGATAATTTGGACTTTTTTGAGACAGGGTTCTCCCTGGAGCCCAGCTGTTCTGAAACTTGCTAGGTAGACAAGGCTGGCCTCAAATTCACAGAGATCTGCCTGTCTCTGCCTCGAGTGTACTGGGATTAAAGGTGTGCACCACCATGCCCAGTCCTCCAAATTAATTATTTTTTAAATTTTTATTCTTTTTTTTTTTTTTTTTTTTTTTGTATGTGTAATGAATGTACTGTCTGCATGTAGGGTGTGCACCCGTGTTGTGCAATGCCACGGAGGTCAGAAGAAGGCTCGGATCCCCTGGAACTGGAGTTCTCCTGGAATTGGAGTTACAGATGGTTCTTAGCCAGCCATGTGGGTGCTGGGGATCGAACCCGGGTCCTCTGCAAGAGCAGTCGGTGCTCTTAACCGCTAGGCTATCTCTCCAGCCCCCCAAATTATATTCTTTAATCCCCTCCAAATTCAGGTGACCACATATGATTAAGACAGAATGACATCCAGCTGGCTGGAAAGAGTGTCTGGTTACTCAGGTGAGGGTCCACTGACTGTGCTTGCTCCTGTATGTAGAAGCAGGAGAGTCAGGAAGTTGGATTGTGATGATCTTTTGCAAGTAGACACAACTGAAGTAGTGAAATCGCAGTTCTTTGGCTCAGAAGAGTGCTGTGCAGTACATTTTATTAAAAGAATGTGGAATCCTAATTGCATAAATAAGATAATGTAAAAGTTAACATTACCTGTGTATACATTGGGGCTTTATAGGTTCCAAGGTGAACGTAATAGAAAACACATTTGAGAAAACGTCTACCAGAACCATGTTTTAGGTTTTGAGAGCAAAACATCATCAAATTGATGTTTACAGCAAACCCCATGCGGGTGACAGTGAAAGTAAGGACAAAGGGGTGCAGTGAAGACCCCACAGACAGAATGAACTAAAATGTGGAAGAAACCACGTGGGGACCAAAGTGTGGAGGAAGCTTGGTCCCGAGGAAACAAGAAACCGGAGAACAAACTTACATGACTGGTGGGCAAGGCTCAGTGCAGAGCAAGTTGGCAGGCTGCTTTGTGCTTTGGGGTATCAGAGGGGTTCAGGGATCTTGGGGAAGGGGAGGACAAGCTAGTGTGCAGGAATTCCTCCTCTCTCTAACTCCTTCCCAATCCTCTTTTACTGCCCCAGCATAGGTCTAGGGAAATCCTGGCTGGAAATGCTGGCCAGAGAGGCCGGGAGAGTGCCTTAAGAGGGCCTGTGCATATCTCCAGTTGGACATCCTGCTGAAAACACAGAGAGTGCCTTAAGAGGGCCCGCACATACCTCCAGATGGACGTCCTGCTGAAAAAACAGAGAGTGCCTTAAGGGGGCCTGCGCACAGCTCCAGATGGACATCCTGCTGAAAACAGAGAGAGTGCCTTAAGAGAGCCCATGCACAGCTCCAGATGAACGTCCTGCTGAAAACACAGAGAGTGCCTTAAGAGAGCCCATGCACAGCTCCAGATGAACGTCCTGCTGAAAACACAGAGAGTGCCTTAAGAGGGCCTGCACACAGCTCCAGATGGACATCCTGCTGAAAACAAAGAGAGTGCCTTAAGGGGGCCTGCACACAGCTCCAGATGGACATCCTGCTGAAAACACAGAGAGTGCCTTAAGAGGGCCTGTGCACAGCTCCAGATGGACGTCCTGCTGAAAACAGGGGGGTTTGGAAAGAGATGACTTACGGAGATCATGTATGAATTTTATTCTTTTATTTATTTATTTATTTATTTATTTATTTATTTATTTAGGTCTTTTTGAGACAGGGTCTCCCTGTAGCCCCAGCTGTCCTGGAACTCATTCTGTAGACCAGGCTGGCCTTGAACTCACAGAGATCCGCCTGCCTCTGCCTCCCAAGTGCTAGGATTAAAGGCATGTGCCACCACGTCTGGCATATATGAATTTTAAATAAGTCTATGTTTACATATAATAGTAACCCAGTAGCTGATCTTTTCTATTTTTTGGAGACATATATGGATAGAAAAACTTTGTTTCTTTAAGAAATCAATAACAATTTGAAATATCCCCCTTTACAAATAAGAAAATGTCCTACAAAAAGATCTGGAATAGTTCCTTTTAGATAAAAACAGGTAACTATCATGTAAAATAGTTAGTTTAAGAAGCCAGTAAATATATCATAAAAAGTCAAAATCCCAGGGCTGGAGAGATGGCCTAGCGGTTAAGAGCACCGACTGCTCTTGCAGAGGACCCAGGTTAGATCCCCAGCACCCACATGGCGGCTAAGAACCGTCTGTAACTCCAATTTCAGGAGAACTCCAGTTCCAGAGGAATCTGAGACCCTCTTCTGACCTCCACAGCATTGCACGACATGGGTGCACAAACCTACATGCAGACAATACACTCATACACATGCGAAAATAAATAAAAAAAATTAACAAAAAGTCAAAACCCCAAATATTCTCTTTAGAAACAGGTCAAACAGGTAAAAACCTAAAACAGTCCCCTTTAAAAGCCAATAGATGGGGTGGTGGCATACACCTTTAATCCCAGCACTTGGGAGGTAGGCAGGAGGATCTCTGTGAGTTCAAGGCCAGCCTGGTTTACAGAGAGAGCTCCAAACCAGCTGGGACTAAAGGGAGACCCTGTCTCAAAAATACAAAAAAAAAAAGTGCCAGTCAATAAACCATATAAAAATATAATAAAATCCAAAATTTTACTGTGGAGGTCTGCTATATTACCTTCTTAGTGTGCCATAGAAATGCATTTACCTCATCACATGGGAATGGAGATGGTCTGGGAGTCTTCGGGATTTTTATTGTTATAGTCTCATTACAAAACAAGATTTTATGCAAGAATACCAACAAACAGCTGAATAAAATAAGGGAGTCAATGAAGATATGAAGATATGAAAGAGGAATTAAATAAAAAGATAGAAATACTCAAGAAAAATCAATTTAAAATGTAACGCACCAAACATAAATTTAAGTAAATGCTCCATGGGAAATCGCACCCATAGAATGGATTAAGAAGAGGACATAACAAATATAAAATACAAGATGATGTGAATGAAAGTTCTCAAACAGAAGCTGTACTTTTAAATGTGACCTTTTGCAAGGCTGATTAACTGACTAGATGTTTAATGATGTAGAAAGTTTGGAATATTTCAAGTCCAAAGCCGAATTATCTTGGGCCATCTTTTGTGGGCTCCTCAATAGCCATTTATTACCCTCTTCTGTATCTGACCTAACAGTCCTGTGACCAGAAGGTAAATCATTTGGAATGGACAGAGCACTAGTTTTGCTTTGGGATGTGTTAGCAAACCATTAGCTTCCATCAACCCGAAAGCTAATAGTGTCCACAGATAGCATCCAAGGTTATGACAGAGGTTTCATGATTTTGAGGTAACCAGCTTTCCTTTTTTTTAATTTTATTTATTTTTGTATGTGTATGAATGTACTATCTGCATGTAGGTTGTGCACCCGTGTCGTACAATGCCTCGGAGGTCAGAAGAGGGTCTCGGATTCCCCTGGAACTGGAGTTCTCCTGGAACTGGAGGGTAACCAGCTTTTCTGACGTATTTAAAACCAGCTTGGTTTATAACTCCAAGGTAAAAATCAAAGCAGCTGGGCATGGTGGGGCACACCTTTAATCCTAGCACTTGGGAGGCAGAGGCAGGTGGATCTTTGTGAGTTCAAGGCCAGCCTGGTCTACAAGGTGAGTTCCAGGACAGCTGGGGCTACAGGGAGACCCTGTCTCAAAAAGACCAAAAAAAAAAAAAAAAATCAAAACAAAGAAAAAAACTGCAAGAGGATTGGGACGCTTTCCTAAATGAACATAGTTCAGAAAACATTTGCTCCAGCTTTTGTGAACCACAGCTGAGGAGACTGAAAAAACAAAAACTAGTGCTGCAGACACAAAAAACCAGGAAGAACTTTGGTTACGAAAAACAATAACCACAGCAATAGCATCAGCAGCAGCAACAACAACAGCAACAAAACTTAGGATCTATGTGTCTCTTTGGATAAAAGTGAAAGTTGGTTTTCTCTAATAGTCATGTCCCTCCAGTGAGAAATTCAAACCAGGATGTGGCTATTGCCTTTGTTTGCTGCACAGAAGCCAATGTGCTCTCTCTCTATCTTAAACCCAAGTATAATTGTCAGAGTAACAGAGACAGAAAAATTATGGGCACCAGTGACCCCCCCCCCACACACACACAGTCTCATGAACCTGGAGCAGTGTTGCAGTCCTGTGAATTTGGAACTATGATTGTCTTTCATGGTCCTGGAGCTGTGGACCCCTCCCATAAGCCTGGATCTGTGGTCACCTCTTGTGAACTGGATCTCTGCCTACTTCCTGTGAACCAGAGCTGTGCCTTCACCCCCCATGAGCCTGGGACTATCATTGCCTCCCATGAACCTGGAGCTGTGGTCTTATCACTTGAACCTCTCCCTGAGGTCCCCTCTCAGGATTCTGAATTAGGAGCCTCCTCCAATGGGCTGGAGCTGTGGTTCCCTCCCAAGAGCCAAAGGTAAGGTCCCCTCCCATGAGATGGAGTGGTGGTCACCTCCTGTGAGCTGAAGCTGTGATCATCTGCCGAGTGCCAGAATTATGGTCTCCTTGTGTGAGCTGAAGTTGGATTCACCTTCCATGAACCTGGAATGATGGACCCCTTTTGTGAGTTGAAACTGTGATTCCCCTCCTGAAAGCCAGAGCTGTCATCCCATCCCATAAACCTGGAGCTATGCTCCCCTCCTTTGAGATGGAGCTGTGGCCCCCTCCCATGAGCAAGAGTTCCAGATCCCTCCTGTGAGTAGGGGCTCTAGTCCCCTTCCATCACCTTGGGGGTGTGGTGTCCTCCAGTGAACCTAGAGCAGAGGTCCCTTCCTGTGAGCCCAAACTGCAGTCCCTTCCAGTGAGCCAAGGTTGTGGTCTCCAGTGAGCTGGAGCTGTGGTTTCCTCCCCTGGACCTAGAACAGAGATACCCTCCTTTTAGCTAGAATTTTGGTCCCCTATGGATAATCGGTCCCATCCTGTGAGCTGGAGCCATGGTCTCCTCCCCTGAGCTAGAGCTGAGGTCCCCATCCTGTGAACCTGGAGTTATGATCTGCTTGAATGGACCTGGAGCTGAGGTGTGATAAGGCGCCTCAAGATAGCCTATAGCTATACCATATTATGAGCCTCAGCTGAGCCCAGTAGTTAAAACTTAAAAGTATGGAAAAAAAAAAAGAAAAGTTTAATTCAATTGAACTAGGACAGTAGTTTTGAGAACAGGTCAGTCAGCAGGTACCTGGTTGCTTAGAAACTAACTCATTCTGCATGGCTCCTGTACTTTATGCTTGGCTTGCTTTGAGAGAATAGGAATTGGTAGAGGGGCTCACCACCCCTAAGCTTGGGAACTTGAGCTTTCCTCCCCTGGATATGGTTTTTTAGGATATAAACACCTCCCAACTGTGACTCAGCGCTACACACCCTTGACTGAGTCCATTGTGTAGTCGTCAGCTGGCTAAATTAAACACTTTTTATTGGCCATATTTCATGTCTGGTTGGTCTTCTCTGGCAAAATTACTCTATTACAGAAGTACCCTGGTTTGATCATAGAACTGAGGTCCCATCTTTTGGGATAGAATTTTGCTCCTCTCTGGTGAACCAGGAGCTATGGTCTCCTCCTCTAAGCAGGAGGTGTGGTCTCAACCTGGGAGTTGGAGTATTGTCCCCTCTCCCATGAGCCAGAGTTGTGGTCTCCTCCTATGAAGTTGAGCTGTGGGCCCCTCCTATGAGTCTGAGCTGTGGTTCCCTCCCAAGAGCTAGAGTTATGTTCCCCTCACATGAGCCTGAAGCTTTGGACTCCTACTGCGAGCCAGTTGCTCATTTCTCTGGCAGTAGAGTAGAGAATAGAGGACTTCCTGATGGTCTGAGTGACTACATTCCCCACAGCCCCTTCCCTGAGGCCTCAGGTTGCACATGGAAGAGGCTTTGCCTCTTATGCTGGGGATGGGGGGCGGGGGCTCTGCTATTTGCTGCCTCTGGTCTTGGGAGGACTGATCTTTGGACTGGATCTCCTACCTCCCCCGAGGCCCAACCATGGTCCTCCTGTGGTCCTAGGTAGCCAGGCCTTGATGTTGGTCCTCTCCCATTACCAGGCACCAAAAGGTATTCCATTATTTTTCTATTATTTTTCTTCAGCTCAACTATGCCTTCATCTATGTCCTAATTAAACTTCAAGCAATAAAAATCACAGTCTGGGAAGCTGAAAAGAAAAGAAAGAAAGTACTATAATAACCAAACTGATATAACCATAAAACTGAAAAGATATATTTAAGATTATGAATTCAAATTCTATATGCTTACTTTATTTTTTGAATATTGTTTACTGAGAAAATTGTACTACCAAGATTCAAAAATAATGTGAAATTTGTTACTGTTTCAAAAATATGAGTTTTCCATTCACTCCTTTTCCAAATTTTCCAACCTGTATAAAGTCCTTCGATGTGATCATGTTCATCCTTCTCTATCTCCTTCTTTTATTTGTCTTTTTTAATGAGACAAGTTATCCCTATAGTCCCAGCTACTCTGGAACTTACTCTGAATTGAGGATGGCCTCAATTTTATAAAGATCTGCCTGTCTCTGCTTCCTAAGGGCTGCAATTAAAGGCAAGTACTACCATCTCCAGCTAATCATTTTACTTCTTCTTTTTTGGGGGGGGTCTTTTTCAAGACAGGGTCTCCCTGTAGCCCCAGCTGTCCTGGAACTCACTCGGTAGAGCAGGCTGGCCTTGAACTCACAAAGATCCGCCTGCCTCTGCCTCCCAAGTGCTAGGATTAAAGGCGTGTGCCACCACACCCAACTTCATTTTACTTTTTTAGAAATTTATTTGTATTTTTTTATCAAATCTAGACCCATGTCCTCCCCATCCCCCCACCCCACCAGAGCTCATGCATTCTACCAAACATGCTTTTTGTCTCTTTCTCAGTCTTTTTCAAAATTCTCCATGTGGAAATTGACTGTTTTGAGCAGAAATTCACTGTTTCAGTCAGTTCTTTGATGCAGTCCTTTCTGCTGTTGTTGTTGTTGTTGTTGTTGTTGTTGTTGTTTCCAATATGCATCACTCCCAACTGATTTGGACAAAAGCTCAAGGGGCCATGCAAAGGAAATACTTACAACTAGGTAATTGGCACTAGCATCCACAGATGAGGGATACCATTTGTCGTTTGTTTTTCTGGGACTTTGTTACTTCATTCAGCATGATGTCCTCTAGCTCCAGCCATTTTCATGCAAAGCTCATGATGTCGTCTTTCTTTACTTCTTAAAGAAAGCAACTCTAATGAAATATTTTTAAATTGAAAATTAACATTCAAAAAAATAGGGAAGTAGTAAGGTAGGTGTGGAGTTGGGGAGGGCTTCTGGAAATGAATCAAAATACCCTGTATGAAATTCTCAAAAAAGCAAAATGGTATCTCTTCCCCCCTGAGAAACACATTTTCCTTTGGTTACAGAGCACAATGATTTTCCACTTTTGGAAAATACATATTTGCTTAAAGAGAATAAGGTAACTCTAGAGGTATATTTAGACATAAGCCATAATAAAACTTGAAAGGCATATTTCCTTAGAGGCTCCAAGACAGACTCTAAGGAACAGGAGAAAAGAGAAGCAAATTTAAGGAATGTTACCCAGTCAGACTTTACACACTACCTCATCGGCTTATCTGAACAATTCTGAAGGCTGGCAAGTCTTTAAAAGATCAAATCAACCAGACCTGGTGGTGCCCACTCAATCTCCACACCCAAGAGGTAAAGCCAGGAGGGTCAATGTCAGTTTGAGGCCAGCCTAGTCTATACAGCAAGTTCCAGGCCACCTTGGACTACAGAGTGAAACCCTATCTCAAAACAAACACATAAAGAATAAAGTAACTTACTGATCCACAGGTATTAAATAAGTCTCCCTCCATTGCTACACCAGGGTTAAGTGTCTTTCCAAGCTTTCTGATATCATTTAAAGTTCAAGAATGTCACAGTGGGATCCCAGTGCAGAAATGAACCAAGGGATTGCCTGTCCCTGCCCCATTCAGTGACATAACTCAAGAGTCCTACAACCATATTTCAAATTACCTAGTGGTGGAAAGTCAAATCCTTCCAAAAGATGGCTGTGATGGTGAGTCTTACCTAGACAACAACACTAAAGTAGTCCAGTTAATGAATTGTGTTCTGAGGGTTAGATAACTCTAGTCCTCTGACTTGTCATTTTTATCACATCCTCTCATGATACATCCTGCAGTACTTAAGATGGTGTTATAATTGTTTCTACCACAAGAACTTAGTTACATCAGAGCGAGTAGTCTGTCCATTTTCCCGTTGCTACCTTCTCAACACACAAAGCACACAGCACTTAAAAGGTGAGGGCCCGTTGGCAGGTGAGTTGTAGCTGTGCTGACAGAGGAGGCTTGCTTGACTCAAGGAGACTATATTTGCTTTATTAGGTTAGTTGGTACACTTCTCTGGTATTCCAGAGACCAACTGTATACTTGCAAGTGTGTTCTCACCTGCCTGGAAATACTGTGCAGCAGTGGCAGCCATATGCCTGTGTATCCCAAATCTAATTGGGTATTAGCTTTCCTTGGAGGAATAACCCATGCTGATGCCACAACTTACATCTCTCTAATGGTTAGGAGATGTTATAAGCCACAGTAAGACCCTGTCATATTAACAGAAAAAAATGTAATTCATGGATTAACACACCATCCAAACATGCTGTGTCGATACCAAAGTAACTACCATAACAATTAGTACTGTTTAAATACCTATATATCAATTGCTTGTGCCATTAGTAGTCGAAAGGTTATTCCTGGACAAACTGTCAGCCCATGAAAGGAAACAGCCAGAATGACCAGAGACCAAGAGACAACACTCCAGAGAAAGTAGAATGTTTTGCTTCTCATCCACCTGTGCCCCTTTTCTAAGCTAGGGAACAATCTGTGGAAGAGGGGCGTGTAGAATGTAAGGGCTGCGATTGGGGTGAAAGGTGAAACTACAGAATATAGCTGGACACTCATTTGATCAACTTATTGAACATACAAGCACCCCCCCCTGCTGGATGGTGGGACCCATGGACGTGTGGGTTTGCACATACATGCTTGCAAATTGGTTTTACATGAAGGATGCTTGTACTCATAAATTATTACTTAATGTTAAAAAATGAAAAAAAAAAACTGAGAGAAAGATGCAAGACAGTTATGGCAGAATGCATGATATGGGATGGGGTGAGGTGCGGTGGGGGGGAAGGGGAAGGGAAATGTGCCTGAACTGATTTGGAAAATGATGTATGAAATACACAAAGCATCAATAAAAAGTGAAAAACAAAAGGTGAGTGCGAGTGCACCGAATCCGTGACTCCACAAGCTTTCTTTGCTTATCCAAAGACAGAAAATAATAAAATCATTTTGGGGGACTGTTGGGAGAATTCAATGTTAAGTAATACTATGTCAGGACATAGAGAGCCCCCAGAGAACATTGTTTCCAACAGCCAAACAAGAATTGGAATGGACATGTTCTGGGGCTATAATGGAAAACAGGACAACCTAGAACCAGAGACCTGTAGAGGATCCCTAAGAAACAGAACTGTCACCACCAAAGCCTGGGAAAGAAGAAAAGTGTGGGTAAGGAGAGGGAGGAAGAGATACCTTTCAAGGCACCTGAGTTACCACCTGTATCCAAACAGCAGGCAGGGCATTCCAAGTAGAAGGGAGGGGAGAGGAGGTCAAGCCCTGTGTGTGGAGCAGAAGGGAGACGAGGCCAGGACTGGAACACAGGCAGACAGGAGGCCATGCCCTCCACTACACAAACTGGTATGGGGAAGGGCAGGGCAGGTAACGTAGGCCCCACCCCAGAGTGAGGGGTAAGGCCGCCATGAGGGGCAGGCCTAAGCTCAGGGCCCGCTGTCCCCTGCTTCTTCCGCTAGGCCACAGGGTAACAGCAGGAGGATGCATGTCCTGCAGGTTCCTGAGTCTGTACCAGCTAAAAGCGCTTCTTCCAGCCATGGGAGGGAACCGCGGATGGGCTGGACTTCTGGCCACACAAGTGTAGGGGTCCGACGCAGTTCTGGGGAGCATGCAGCCTCCTTCCTGTAGAACACAGAAGCTTTGGACCCTACTGCTTCATTTCCTTGCTAGCACTAGAAAGGCAAACCTTGCCATTCCTTAAGGCTTATCAAAATAATAGAATACTTTTGGCCTTGGGTGGAAACATGACTTTTTGACTAGCACCAAAGATTAGAAGATTTCTTCCCTAAGAGTCAACCTAGTTGGGACTGTCAATCACCTGGCTAAGAGACTCCCTTGGAGAACTCCAGTTCCAGGGGAATCCGAGACCCTCTTCTGACCTCTGCGGCATTGCACGACACGGGTGCACAAACTTGCATGCAGACAGTACATTCATACACATACAGAAATAAATAAAAATTAAAAAAAAAGAAGAAAGACATGCCTTGAAAGTCATTCTAAAGAAATAGGAAGGACGATTATCCCCTAGTGAGGTAATGTATTTTTCCTCTCTCAAAACTCTGCCCTTACTGCTGTCATTTATGGAGCTGCCACTTGGAGTCTTTTAAGTGTACTCAGAAGAAGAATAAACACTTCCCTCTATCTCTCTTACTAACACATGGGTACTCTGTCCATGATGCCGGGCTTTCTCACTCTTCTCTGAAGCTCCATCTCTCCCTGCCATGTGGCTGCTTGGTGAACACATGGGCCCTAATAAGATTGACAGTTGGCCCATCCTCCTGTCTTACTTAAACTCTAATGAAATTGCCCTCAGTTTTCTTTATGAATCTGTTTTAAAATTCTTGTATGAATAAGACTCAGAACTGGGGGGTAAAGGAGCCGTCTGTTCCCCCCGTACGACCCCCATGTCTCTTCTGACAGTCTGTCAGGATTTCTGCTGCTACCTGCTCGAATCCTCAGACCTCAGTATTGTAGCTGTAGCCTTTCTCTGCTCTTGGTCAGAATTCTTTACACTCAGAGTCTGTAGGACAAATTAAATGAAACATGGTAGTGCATGCTTTTAATCCCAGCACTTGGGAGGCAGAGGGAGGTGGATCTTTGTGAGTTCAAGGGCAGCCTGGTCTACAGAGTGAGTTCCAGGACATCTGGGCTACAGGGAGACCTTGTCTTGAACAGAAAAAAAAAGAAACAAACACATTTTGAACTTTTGCTTGGCTATTATGGAGCAATATCCCAACTGAGTGTCTTACACTAAATGCTTTCACAAAAGCAGATTTTTACTTAGTTTTAATTGTATCCCTATGGAAGAATTCATGTCAGAAGATACAAAAGGCCATATACATTGCATGATTCAGTTTTTTGCAAGCCATGTCAAATCCTTTTTTAGGAAAACATAATTGACACACAGTAGTTGTACATATATATGAGGTATACTGTGACCTTTCAAAGCATACATATAATGTGGGTAACTGGTACATACATCATCTCAAACAGAATTTCTTTGTGTTGATAATATTTTGAATCCTCCCTATTACTCATGCTGAAACACTCTGTTAAGCTGGGCATGTGGCATGCCTTTAATCCCAGTTCTCAGGGGTGGAAGCAGAAGCTCAGGAATGCAAGGACAATCTCAGCTACAGAACGGGTTTGAGACAGCCTAGGTGACCTGAAGCAGAGAGGAGGGAGGGAGAGGGGAAGATGGGAGAGGGCAGAGGGGAAGGAAAGAGAAGAGGGGGGAGGGAGAGGAGGAGAAAGAAGGGCTCAAGTAATTGTTATCAACTGTACTTGTCCTTTTTGCTACAGAACATTAGTCATTATTTGTCTTATCCAACTCTGCCCCGGTTAAAATAGCAACCAGATTCTTAAAGACAAAAGGAAAATGATGGGTAGCAGGCTGCAGAGAGGGATGAGTGGGGAGTTAGTGTTGAATGCTCCCCTGAGGATGATGGAAAGGTCTGAAGTTAGATGGAGGGAATGATTCTGCAACAATCTGAACGTCCATAACACCAGTGAATGTACACTTACATACAGTTGATATAGTTTATGTTATGAACATTTTTTCTACAATTTTAAAAATATCTGGCTAGACTTCAAATGCATGAACTTGTACCAAAGGACATCTGGACCGGATAGGGACTATATTAGTCACTTTTCTGTTGCTTGTGAAAAACACCTGACCAAGGAACTTATAAAAGGAAGTGTTTATTTTGAGCTTACAATTGATGGTTCAGGGATTAGAGTCCATTGTTGGCGGGTGGTATGGGCGTCGGAACTGGAGCGCAAGCTGAGGGTCACATCTCACAAAGAGTCAAGGAAGCAGAGAGAGTAACTTGGAGACCATGAGGCTTGTTAAACTCACTAAGCCTGCCCCCAGTGCACACTTCCTGCAGCATGGCCAAACAGAACCACAAGACCTCCAAAAAACAGCACCACCACTGGAGACAAACGTCGAATACTGGAGCCTATAGGGTACAATCATTCAACTCACCACATTCCACTCTGGCCCCCATAGGCTCCCATATAAAATGCAAATGCATTCAGTCCAACCCCAAAAGTCCCCATAGTCTCCACCAGTTTCAAATGCCATTCAAAAGTCCAAGTCCAAAGTCTGTTTCTGAGACTCAGGCCAATCTCCTACCTGTAAGCTCTGTAAATCAAAAGGCAAATTAACAAACTCCCAATGTACAGTGGACCGAATACACATTCCCATTCAAAAGGGAGAATAGAGGCATAGTAGAGTGTGCTGGATAGCTTCAGTGTCACTTGACACACCTGGGTTGAGGAAGCTTCAGTTGGGAATCGTTCCATGGATGGGTTGCCTTGGGCCACATCTGTGGGTTATTGTCTTGATGGTCGAGCAGCTGTGGGAGGGCCCAGCCCACAATGAGTAGTGCCAGCCTGGGAGAGGTTTGTGTACTGTATAAGAAGGCGGCTGGGCATGAGCCAGGAGAGCAAGCCAGTGGGGAGCAAGCCAGTGAACACAAGGTCTTCTGCATTGATCTCCTCCCATGGCTTGTGCTTCAAGCTCCTGCCTCCTGATTCCTACCTTGGTCTCCCTAAGTGATGAACTGTGACCGCGAGATGTAAGCTGAGATAAACCCTTTCCTCCCCAAGTGGCATTGTGGTCAGGTGTTTTGTTCACAGCAATGGAAGACAAATAGGACAGAAATTTGGTAACCCAAGAGAAGTGTGGGTATTGCTGTGACAGACCTGACCTTGGTGTTTTGGGGAAGGATTGTGGAGAGTTTGGAACTTTGGGCTGGGAAGATCATTGAATGCCTAAAGATTGTTGCTGTGGAGCTTGGGCAGGTTTGCTGAAGGATTGGTAGAAGATGGAGGCCTGGCTTTGAAGTTTCTAGTTTCAAAAGGGAGAAGAGACCATGTCATCAGAACTGCTAATCTGTGGGTTCTGGTCAGCTGGGGCGAAGAATCAGCTGTAAGTAACAAGAGACAGAACCTAAAGGGAAATCTTGTTGTTACTGGGACATTGATGCGGTTAGCTGGGGCTGAAAAAATCAACTGTAGTAATAAGAGACCAGATCACTGTGGTGAAATCTCTTGGGAAAAATTTCTCAGGTCAGCACACGAGCTGTGATCCAGAGCCTGAGCCTCCATTCAAGCCAGAAGTAGGACTTGGTAAACGTGGCAGAGTCTCTATATGGTTCTGGTGTTGAAATTTGAGGGGGTCACGAGAGCAGCCGAGGCTTTGGCACTGTGAGAGGTCAGGAAAGACCATTGGTATGAAGTGCACCTCAGTTGCAGTGAAGACCCCAGGATTGAAGGTGTCATGGGGAGAAGCTGAGGCTTTGCACCAGGAGAGGGACGAAAGAGACCATTGGTGAAGGTGCTGCCTCAGTTTCAGTGGCGACCCCAGCTTTTTGGAGATTGCCAGGACCATGGGATGACCACCAAGAGCAGCGCAAGTGTGGAATGAGTTGACCCTGAGCCTTTGAGATGAGCTTTGTGGGTGCCACGGACGGCAGAGTCGAGAAGGGAGCTGCGCGAAACCCTTTGGAGGCCCAGAAGATCGTGAGTGAATACCAGGTGTACCAGCCTTTGAGCTACTTTGCTGGACTAGGTTTTGTTTGAGAGTGCCTGATTCTTCCTCGTTTGAAATAATGACAATACTTGTTTTGGATTATTATGCGAGCAAGCACAGTTAAAGAGATTTTATAATAGACTGAACTTTTAATGCATTTGGAACATTTTAAGGTACTGTGGGCTTTTTAAGGTTTGTACTGGTCTATAGGTTGTGATTAATGTTAATATCATATTTTGGGATAAGAAACTGGAAATGGGTGGTTATGGTTAATAGTGGATGTGTTTTGGTGTCAAGTTGACAAGTGGGTCAATTGTGCTGTATAGCTTTAGTGGTCAACTTCTGACACACATACCTGGGTTGAGGGCGCCGTCCATTGGGGGACTTGGCTCTCATTGGATTTGCGCTTGTGGCATGTTTGGAGTATTTTCTTGATGGTCGCGCAGTGGTGGGGGAGGGCCCAGACCCACGAATGTAGTATGCCAGCCCTGGGTCAGGTTGTGTACCTGTCAAAAGAAGGGGGGTGGCTGGGCTGAGCCAGGAAGGCAAGCCAGTGGGGAGCAGCCATGACACAGCATTCCGTCATGGCTTGTGCTTTCGGCTACCTGCTCCAGCTTCTGCCTGAACCAACTGGGACTACCTCCTTGAGGTCATCTTGCATGACTGTGCCCCAGCGGGTAAGCTGAATCAACACCTTTCCTCCCCAAGTTGGTTTTTTTTTTGGTCGAGCGTGTTTTTTGTCACAAGAATGGAAGACAAAACTAAGGACAGTGCTGGAACTTACTGGACCACAAAAATAAGAGAGCCAAAAACCAGCTGGGCAAAACGCCCAGTCCATGTAGCTCCTCATGTGCAACTTCTGGACTTGATTTCTAAAGGGCTTAGAGGCTCAGCTCTTCCAGCTTTGCTTGCAACATACATCTGTTTCTTAGCTGGTACCACTCCCTGTATGTAGCTCTCCTTGGCAATATCTCACAGGTCTGGCATCTCAAAATGTCTTTTTGGGTCTCCGCTGCCAACCAGGCTTCACATTCACAGCTTCACACCAATGGCCTATCTAGGCCTTCTTATTTCAGGGATGCCCCTGCTGCACTCTGCCTGCCTTGGGCTCTCTGACCAATGGGAGGAAGAACTGAAGACCCTTCACTCTTGCAAACTTCATACCTCTAAAGCCAGCACCACGTGAATGAAATTGGAATCTGGCTGCAAGTTCGAGATGGACCTCAGGCCTGCTTTCAACCATATTTGCAACTTTTTCTCTGCCCTGGACTTGTTGGAGGATTAGCTGGGTGTGGTCTTTCCTGAAGGTACTGATTCTTTTGTTTACTTGTAAATCTCCAGGCCTCTCCTTAATCGCTTTAGTCTCCTAATGAAAAGGAGCCTCTCCTTCACATGGCCTGGCTCCACTTTAATCTTCCTAGTTCAGTTATCAGATCCATACCTGTACATTCTGCAATTCTTTCTGCCCCATCTGCTTCTTCACTGTAGATCTGCACAATATTCACCATTAAAAAGCCAAACCACCATTTCTAACTAGGCTGTTTGAAATATCCTTCCACCAAAACATCAGTCCACCTCTTTAACTTAGCATCAGGCAAGCATTTGGGCTGTGGGCAAACTGCTCCAGACTCTTTATCAAAATATCCCGTTGCTGCCTAATTCTTTTTTCCTCTGGAACCACATCTTTTGCAGCAATGCTTTCTTGCCAGGCGTCCTCTAGAATTGTCCTTTAAACTCTGCTTACAGTAGTCAAAGCCTTTCTAGCCAAAAGTTCCAAAGTCTTCCACATTTCTCCAACATCCACATGGTCAGGTTCTTCACAGCCAACAGCCCACTCTCTCTGGTACCAAAATTACTGTATTAGTCACTTTTCTGTTGCTGTGATAAACACCAATGACCAAGGAACTTATAAAAGGAAGAGCTTTATTGGAGCTTAATGATTGACGGTTCCAGGAGATTAGAGTCCATTGTGGTGGAGGTCATGGGGCTGGACTGGAGCAAGCTGAGGGTCACAATCTCGCAAAGGCATCAGGAAGCAGAGAGAGAACTGGAGACCACAGGCTTGTTAAACTCACAAGCCTGCCCCCAGTGACAACCACTTCCTCTCAGCATGGCCACACACCACAGACCTCCAAAACAGCGCACCAATGGAGACAAATGTCTGAATACCTAGAGCCTATGGGGGACACTCATTCAAACCACCACACCCATAAACCTCAACGATAAAGAGATTCATCTCTGCAAACAAGCCCTGCTCTGCAATCAAGCCCATCAGAGACTGTCTTCCAAGAATGTAGGCCCTAGGCCTTAAGCTAACTTTCTCTAACCAGATTCTATTTACATACACAAATGTACTTAAATTCCCTGACTATTCCCCAGTTGTGTCACTAGTGACAGATTCCCTCTGATCAGCAGTGACCCCTCACTGACTCTTAAGAAAGTCATTTGGATTGGTGAGGTTGGTTGCTGTTCCTTTCCACTCCTATTCCTAACATACTGATGCTGAAAACCAACCTAGGAGAGAGTTCTCAGCTTAAAACTCTTATTCCTAACACTGAAGAGGTTGGAACCCTGTGGTCCTGGGCTTAGAGTAGGCTGAGTATACATAACTGATTACATCAGGCACAACCATTGCTAAATAGTACAATGAAGAGAATTCACCCGTGTCTTCCACCCAATGTGCTCAAACATGCTATACTACGAGCAATCTAACCAGGTCCTCAGTTCTTATGGTCACTCTCAGGCAATAATTATTTTAGAGTCTGATTCTCAACTAAGGGTGTGAAGGAAAGGAAAGCTAAGGACACAATTCAGCCTCACTTCATCCTGCTTAAGGGTGATCAAGGCTGGCTTCCTCTGGGCCTTTGTTGGCCTGGGGCACAATTCTCTTCTGGTCCCTTTTCTCCAAAGCTCCTCCTCCACACACAGGCTACAGGTATCACTCTAGTTCTGTGTGCAAATCCACGTTTGCAGTTTCCTGCTGAGGTTCCCTTGCCCCTGTAGGATCCTTGAACCCCGTCTCGATCCTGCCCTGTGCTTAGAGGTTGGAGCAGCAGGGGGTGTGCATGAGAGTGGGGAGCTCTGTCAACGAACTTCACCACAAATAAATCACCCGAAATTCACACTGAGAGCCACAAAAAACGAGGACGGCGTGGTTCATCGATCGGGACCAACGTGCGAATGACATGAGGGGCTAACGACTTAAGCCAACACCGTCTGGAGCGACAAATGGAGGAGCTGGAGCAGGTGTGTGTCATGACGGTCAAATAGTGTCGATTGCATGGACTGCAACGACTTCACAAATAGCAATCACCTGAGGCACAAGTAGGACACTGGGACATGGGAACTGCAGGCTCAGATGATACTTGGGAGTTGTCAGCTACCAAATACACCGTCACATGGAGCCTCAAGGACGGCCTGGGACATGTGTTATGCTGTCCATCATGTTCGGATGAGGCAATAGGTAGTTGTCACATTACATAATACCCATTACTAGCACATGAGAATGAGAAAATGTGTGTAGATGCTTCACATCGTGTGCTCAATGAGGCAAAGTGGGAGCTTGTCAACGAACTTCACCACAAATAAATCACCCGAAATTCACACTGAGAGCCACAAAATACAGGAGGGACGGCACTGGGGAGCATTGTGTGTCATGACTCGGGTCACACATACGTGCTTCAGAATGAGATGACTTAGGCTGCACTGGGCTCTGACATGTATTTCCTCAATACTTTTCTTTATTTTTTATTGAGTTTTGTGCATTTCATACAATAGCTTTTTAAATTTTTTATTTATTATTTATTTTTATGTTTGGATGTACTGTCTGCATGTAGGATGTACACCCGTGTCGTGCAATCCGCAGAGGTCAGAAGAGGCCATCAGATTCCCCTTGGAACTGGAGTTCTCCTGGACTGGAAGTTACAGATGGTTCTCAGCCGCCATGTGGGTGCAGGGATCACCCGGTCCTCTGCAAGAGTAGTTGGTGCTCTTAACCACTAGGCCATCTCACCAGCCCATATACAATAGCTCTTAATCAAATTTAGACCCCTTCCCCCATCTATGCTCCCTACAGCTTCCCCCACCAGACTTCATGCATTCTTCAATCAAATACATTAAGTCCCTGTGGTGGTTTGAATGAGTGTTCCCCATAGGCTCTAGGTATTCAGACATTTGTCTCCAGTTGGTGGCACTGTTTTTGGAGTCTTGGGGTGGTGTGGCTGCTGGAGGAAGTGTGTTCACTGGGGGCAGGCTTAGTGAGTTTAACAAGCCTAAAGGTCTCCAAGTCTCTCTCTGCTTCCTGTGTCTCTTTGAAGATGTGACCCCTCGGCTTGCTGACTCACTTCCAGCCGCATGCACCCTCCCACAATGGACTCTAATTCCCTGGAACCATCAATCTTAAGCTCAAATAAACTCTCTCTTTTATAAGTTTCCTTGAGTATGGTGTTTTATCACAGCAACAGAAAAGTGACTAATACAATGGGGGTCCTCATTGACTTGTTTGCAGAGCAAGAATTGCTTTATGATTTGGGGTTCATGAGGGTCTCTCTTTATCAAGTTCACTGCTCTACCTGCCCCCTTACCCCACTGCCCACCAACACACACACACACACACACACACACACACACACACACACACCAGCCCAGCATTGCCTGGCCAAGTCACCATACAAGACAATTCTCTGTGTCAAAAACTGGAAAAAAAGAATTGATATTTCACAGTTTCAGGTCAGTCACTTTGTAGAAGTCTGTGTGCAGCAACAGGTAACTGTCCCAGAGGCCTGTCTCTAGGCTGCTTTTTCCTGCACAGAGCCATGGCTTTCAGTTCCCTGTTGGACTGCCTGAGGTCTTGAGGGGCACATATTAGGCGATTTCTGACAAGCTTTCTAATCTCAGGCAAACACTGGATGTGGAGAAAGAGCAGAGAGGACATGTCCTGAAGAAGTGGAAGGAAGGAAAAGCACAAATACCTGAGGCAAAAGAAGAAATATGATTTCATCATAGAAAACCATGTCTTTTTTTTTCATTATGAGCCAGAACCAACACAGGCTTAAGACATCGACACAACAGAAGTGCAAGAAGTGGCCGTGGTCCTTGGTAAATGATGCATTTGTGGTAATTATTAGAGTGTGTTGGTTTCCTCCATGTCCTGAGGTTCCTGCCTCCCAGGTCACCAGCCTCACGGCCCTACAATGGCAGTCATGCCTGGCCATGGCTGACTGCCAAGAGGGGGAGGCAAGGAGGGAAGTGGGAAGAGTAGAGTCTCCCTGAATGTGATGAAACCAACAGATCCAAAGATCTGGGAGTTGCAGCCGAGCAAAACTCATTTACTGCAGGGGTTTTAAGCACTTATATAGTTTTGGTGGGCTCTTTGACCAGGAGGTAGGTGGGACAGAGGAGAAGCCTATGTGTGTTCTGCAATGGCTAAGTTTTTATTGCAGGAAAACCATAGCCCCCAAGATAAGCTTATGGCTTGTGCCACTTGCCTCCAGAGGACAGGGCGGACATGCATCAGGAGGGAGGCTTGGGAATGCTACTCTTCAAGCTACACTCCCCTGGCAGTTGTGCTGTAGATGCCTGATGTCCAGTATGGTGAGTTGGAGCGACTCCCATCTCCTGCCAGCCTTCTAGGTTTTCAGGGTGAAACTGACCTCCTAGGTTATTGGGGAAAGAAGCCAGCTATCTTATACTCAGCCATAATGGATTTATCTGCCCCACAGATTGGAGGGAAATGTTGAAACTTTCAGTTGTGTGGACTTCTGTCTGCATCTTAAAGTTTACTTGCATTCTAGAACATGTAATCAATACAAACATAATTGATCAATTTAAAGCATACATATATTCAAATGTTTGCTCACTAAAAAAATTTTTATTAGCAATTAAGGCTATCTAATCACAGACTATTAGCAGCCATGGGAAAATAAAGCATTTCCTGGGAGGACCTAGGCACAACTTCAGGCTGGGAGAACTGGGCCTACTAGAAGCACATTTACAATATCCAGCTGTTGACAACACAGTCTTTTCCTGGATTCTCCCGTTCTACAACAGAATAGGTGCAGTTATCCGGGTGGAATATTTTCTCACATTTGCTTCTGTCATATTCCACAGGTACAGCAAGCCTGTCATTGAAACAAGAGAAGGTCTGTCAAAAATGAGAAGGCACGTGTCCACTCAACCCCACCATTGAGACCTGGTCTGTGTAAGAAGTGGCTCATACTCCAGTTTCTTGGAGCTTCCTCTGTCGACTTAAGTGCATCCCTCCCTGGAAGCCCCAAAGTGTAGACTCTAGGCATCTGTACCCATCTGTGTCACAGAAAGCATCCCCAAATGGGCCCTGCATTCCACTCTGCATGTACAGGACAATGGGAAGTTCAAATAGGCACAGGGACAGGCTTGGGCCACTAGGGGGCAGAAAAGCTCTCTTTGGCTTTGCCTTTTCCACCCTCCACATTCAGGTAGTAGTTAGCTTTAGTGCTGCTAGAATGTAGAAAGGGAAGGCCTGGCCCAAACCTGGAATGATGGTTGTTTGAGGAGGAGCTCACTCAGCCAGCAGGAACAAAGAGCCATTCCAGGTCACCGTCATAGAGCCCAGGGACAAGCTGATAGGAACACATCTTCCTGGGAAAATCCATTTGCATTACAGGAGCCCAGACACTTTTAGGACTCGTCGCCTCTTAATGCCCACTGCTCTGGGATTTAAGTTGTCCTGCCCAGAGCTGGGTATTGTGGCTCACACCTATAACCCCAAGAAGCAGGAGGACCAGAATCCCTCAGCTCTGAGGGACTGTAGTGCGGTTGAGGCAGTCTAGGTTACACAAGACTTTGTTCCAAAAAACAAAATAAAACAATAAAATAAAAAGATGTCCAAAGTATATACAAGCAGCCATCCCAGGACAATTTATGAAGGTGACTCCTTGTTAAAGGATACCCCTAGTGTACTATAAATTCTGGTGACAGTGATATGTTGGTTCAGGTGCATCTATTGTAGTAAATACATCCTCTATGTGGGCTATTGATAATGAGAAAAGCTGACATATGGGGGCAGGAAACATAGGCGTAACCTTTGTACCTATGGTTAATTTTACTCTGACTCTAAGACTATTCTTGTGACTAGATAGGTAGTGCAGTGATACAGTGCTTGCTTAACATGTGTGAAGTCCTGGGTTCAATCTTGAGAATCACACACAAAAAAAATACTCATGAGCAAAACAGCTCTTAACAGCCAATCTGGGTGCTGCTGAACTTGTTATTGTGCTGGTGCTACAGTTTAGTAGGTAGAGTGCTTGTCTACCATGCTGCACAAAACCCAGCCTTGACTTCAATCCCCAGTGGGACATAAAACCAGCTATATTGGTGTGCACAGTAATACAAGCATTGGAAGGTAGGGGATCAGGAATTCAAGTTCATTCTCAGCTACATAACAAGTTTAAGACCAACCTATAGAAGACCCTATCTCCAAACCAAACAAACAATACATCAAGCTGGCACAGTGATGCATGCCTATAGTTCTAATGTTCATTACTTCATATTGTATAAAATGCTGGGTTTTCAGATTATGCCTTGCCCTGGGAGACTCTGCTATGTAAGCCACATTTGACTCCATTTTGATGCATATGCAAAAGTTAGGATGGCCCTGTAGGATGCAGTAGATGTAAAGAATACTTTCTGTCCAGCACATCCAAGAGGTGCATGGCTTATTAAAATCATATTGGTAAAACCAGGCCTGACAGATTATCAAATTCACCTGACTAAGGCCAGGATGTAGCACTGTGACCCCTCTTCTTTAGAAGAAGACACTTGACATTCCAATGGCAACCCACCTTCCCCCATAATCTGTCAACTGACTACCCAGTGTGTGCATCAATGAACTGACAGAAGGCTCAGGGAGATGCCTCCGTGGGTAAAGACACTTTTTGTGCAAGACTTATGACATCTTTGTGATGTCAATGACAAAGGTTTTGGCGCCTGTTATGCCATGGCAAAGCCCAAAGAGTAAATGAGCCTTTTCCCCCTGTTATCCGAATTGCTCTGTTTATTTATATAGCTTAAATCTTCAAAAAACTGATAAACATATTCAATGAAATCTTAGTTTAAGTGTTCACTCTCTCTATTATTTTGCCTCACCTATTTGCTTCAACTGTTTTGTCCTGGATATTAAGTCTATATTGTAGGGATACAGAAATTACAAATGTCACGTTCACTGATTTCACACATGATTTAGATCATATTTAGATGTGCCTTAAATTTTTTAATCAAAATAACCACATATATATCCATATATATATATATATGTATATATCCTTTAAGTAACATTGTTTGACTATCCTATCTTGCTTTAGCATCAATAGAGTTTCACTCCTCTAACTAGAAAGATGCAACAATGTCCCATCCACAGACAGATGATAACTGTCCTTGAGGAATGAAATGTCAAAAGGCACCTTGATGGTGATTAAGCAAAGGAGGCACCTCAAGGGCAGATTCCTGGGCACCTTCAAAATAGCTTTTCCTTTATTTTTAGCTAAAATTTTGCAGTCAGCACACTGACCATGTGCGCTAATGTACCTGTCTTAAAGCCTTCCCCATACAAATATGTTTAGGCCTTCTGTTCTAATAACAACGTGATAAAGGCAGGAGCCTGGAGGCAGGAACTGAATCAAAGACTGTGAAGAAGTGATGCTTGTTTCCCCTGGCTTGCTCAGTTGTTTTTTGTTTTGTTTTGTTTTGTTTTTGTTTGTTTGTTTTGGTCTTTTTGAGACAGGGTCTCCAAGTAGCCCTAGCTTCCCTGGAACTCACTCTGTAGACCAGGCTGGCCTTGAACTCACAAAGATCTGCCTGCCTCTGCCTCCCAAGTGCTAGGATTAAAGGCATGTGCCACCATGCCTGACTGCTCACGTATTTTCTCATGCAGCCCAGGCACTGTACTGCCCACAGTGGGCTGGGTGGGTCCTCCTGCATCAATTAATGATTAAGAAAATGCTTCACAGACACTCCTACTAGCCAATTGGCTGGATGAAATTCCTCAAATTGAGGTTTCTTCTTCCCAGGTGGTTTGTGTCAGGTTGACACACACGAACCAGCACACCTCTTTAATATGTTCATCACCCTGCTCTTTTGGGGGGAGTACATCCCTTTGGAGATGAACCCCACACTCTCCTGGCTGTAAGTCATGAATCTCTCTCTACTCTTTTGTCTTGGCTGTGTTTATTCTACTTTAGAATTTATCGAGATGTGAACCAGTTGATTCCTTTACAGACTGATGACCTCACTTCAAACCCCAGAACTCATTGCAAGGTGGAAAAAGAGAACTAACTCCTCAGCTTGTCTTCCGGCCTCCACATGCATGCTGTGGTTTGCACACCAACACATATACACTCACACACATCATCGTCATCATAAGTAAATAAGTAAACAATTAAATAAATAAATATTAACAACAAAAGGGGGATGGAGAGAGAACTCCTGACAGTCCCAGGGCCTTCAGCTTGGTGCAGTATCTACTGCCGAAGCCTCTTTCTCTATTACCATCTGCCCATCTGACTGTTTGTCCATTGGACTAGCTCTGTACCTCACCTCTCTAACCTCCATGGTCCCTTCCTTTCCTTGGGCAGCTCAACTCCAACCCTGATGCTTGACTCTGCATCTGTCCCTGCCTCAGGTTAATTATCTAACTCTCTTCATGTCTCTATGAGCTTTCAGCTTGCCTCCAGTCCTCTTCGAGGTCCTTGAACTCTACTGCTGCCTCTTTCACTCTCTTGAGGCCTTTGATAACCTACATCTATGCAGATAGATAGATATATGGATGGATGGACAGATGATAGATAGATGGATAGATAGATAGATAGATAGATAGATAGATAGATAGATAGATTAGACAGATAGACAAATAGATCAGTCTACTGCATGGTGTGGAATGTGTGTTCTTTTTTTTCAATTTTTTTATGTGTATGAATGTACATGTAGGTTTGTGCACCCGTGTCATGCAATGCCTCAGAGGTCAGAAGACAGTGTCAGATTCCCTTGGAACTGGAGTTAAGGACGGTTCTAGGCGCGATGTGGGTGCTGGGGATCAAACCTGTGTCTTCTGCAAGAGCAGTCAGCGCTCCTAACCACTACGCCATCTCTCCAGCCCAGAATGTGTGTTCTTAATACTAGTAATTAAGACTAGAATCAAATAGTCTGTCAACAACATTATCATGAGAAATTGAGACTACTGGCAAAGAAGTCAATGTAGCTTGTGAATTCACTATTCAATGAATTCTGATCTTGTGGGAAGACACAAAGGTGCCTATCTTCTGACATCCTACATGCATCACACCAAGCTTACTGGGGAAACTGAGGCATTGGAATCAATTAAGCCCAGGAGTTTAAGGACAGTACCAACATAAGAAGATTCTGTCTGAAAATCAAATGAAAAACTGAGGCAGAATCACTGAAGAAAGGGATCTTGAAAGAGAATCGCTGTTCTCAGAGACGGACCCCACTGGATGAGACTTACTTGCCGCAGCATCCAATCTCATTTCTTCTGCAAGTACACACCACACAGTCCTTCTCCCAAGTGGAGTTCACGGGATGCGTGTTACCATCAGAATCCTTGCATTCTGGAACAATGCACATGGTAGTATAAGTAGCATCACCAAGTCATACAACAGGAAGAAAGCTCATCAGGGCATTGAGACCAGGCCATGTTATGTGACACCTGGTCATTTTAGAGTTTCAGAGACAGTGCTTCTTTTACGCCATGGCTAAATCCCCAGAATTGTGCAGTCCAGGCCATTTCTTACAAAGAGGTTAATCCTACTGAATTTTATGTCAGAACAGGCTTTTCCTTCTAACCTTGTAGCTATTAGGAGTCTGTTCAAAGTAGTGGTCCAACTTTTCCTCCTGAATTACCTCTGAATGAATATCTCATTTCTGCAACTTCTTTGCTTTGTGGCAGCAGTTCTCAATCCTGGGTGCTCATGTGAGCATCGTGGACACTTAAAATCTGCCCACAGATGGGGAAGGTAGCTTAATAGTATTAAGAATGGACAAAGCCCTGGTGACAAAATAAACAAACAACAACCTTTGTGTCTGAGCCCTACTTCAGGACATTAAAATCAGAATCTCTGGTGTAAGACCCATAGTGCCGGATTTTTTATTTAATTATTCTATTTGAGGGATCACATGTATCTCAGGTTATCCTCGATTTCCCTATCCAAGGCTGGCCTTGAACTTCTGATGTGCTTGCCTTCTCCTTCCCATGTACAGGGATTACAAGTATACACCACAACACTTATGCAGTGCTGGTCCTGGGACCCAGGGTTCCCTACATGTTAAAGAAGTGCTCTAGCAGGTGAGCCACAGCTATAGTTCACTGTCTTTTGGGGGGTATTTTTGAGACGGGGTCTCCCTTTAGTCTCAGCTGGCCTGGAGTTCGATATGTAGACCAGGCTGACCTTGAACTCACAGAGATGCACCTGCCTCTGCCTCCTGAGTAACAAATGTTCAGCCAGGGTTGAGAACCACTGTCTCAGACACTTGTGATCCAATAGCACTTAAAGGACAACTGCATCAGCATTCCCTGGAGCTACATTGAACATAAGGCTTCATCCCTGCCATGGGAAACAGTGAATCACAAATAGGTTTGGGGCTAGAGATGTAGCTCAATGGTAAAGTACTTGTCTGGTTATTTGTGAGGCCATGGGTGTCCCCCACCCCCACACACTCACTTTCATATATTGTAACAAGATTACTTACAGAAATAAGCATGCCCACCAAAGTTTGAATACTGCTTCTTTATTTCTGGTTGCATGTGAGAGTCAAGAGCTGTGAGTTAGCAACTCTAGACCAGAGATTCTGCTCCTGCTGGACTTCAATGCTCCCTAGGCAATCTCATCCAGCGAAAACTGAAAATGATTTGTCTTCAATCGAAGCCTCTCATTTTACTCCATTTTATGTCTGCCCTACACTTCTTCTCATGTAGATCTAAAGGCTGCAATCTGCCAGGAGGGGATATCTATCAGACTGCAATGACATAAAAATGCTACAAAGCCGTTACTTACCAACAATTTCCTGGCCTGGAAGTATCTCAAGTGGTTGTACATAGCACTGTGCATTACATGAAGTCACCAAGGTGGCAAGGATCACAAGGCTGCCCAGGAGAACTTTCTGCATCATAAGGGAAGGTCAGGGATAGAGAATAAGTGATTCCTGATGATAAACCTGGACTGCGTGTCATAGACAAAGTTCCCTCCTGAGCTCTGGGCATGGATCTGTTACCTTCAGCTAACCCAGCCAGGCATCCAGGGAATAAGACCTGTATGCCCAGGTTACTTTAAAAAATACTCTATTATGCTGGGCATGGTGGCATATACCTTTAATCCCAGCACTGGAGAGGCAGAGGCAAGTGGATCTCTGAGTTCAAGGCCAGCCTGGTCCAGGTCGGCTGGGGCTATGGGGAGACCCTGTCTCAAAAAATAATCTATTTCCTTCCCTTGTTCTAGCTAAGACTGCAGTGCTGTACTGAATAGAAACAAAAAGAACAGATAGCTGTGTCTTGTTTCTGATGTTAGTTGGGAGAATGTTTAGTTATTCCCCACTAAGCATGATGTGGGTTTGTCATACATAACCTTTGTTATGTTGAGGTATGTCCCCTCCATCCCTATGACTGTCATAGATGCATGTTGGATTTTGTCAAATCTTTTCTGCATCTAATGAGATGAAAATATGTTTTCTGTCTTGAGACATTTATGTGAAGGATGACACATTAATTTACCTATGCTAAACCATTTCTGCATCTTTGGAGTTAGTTCAATTTGTTTGTGATGAATAATCTTTTTGATATGATCTTGAATTAAGATTCCCAGTGCTTTATTTAGAATGTTTGCACCTCTGTGTTAGGTCAGGCTGGGGGCAAAAAGCCAAGATGGCACAGACCAGAAGGACCTTTCCTTCTTTTCTGCTCTGGAGCTTGAGTTTACCTGCAAAAAATCACCAGATGGAGTTCCAAATTCCTATGAGACCACCAGACCTGATTGGCTGATTCCAGCACCTCATCATCTCCTCTCCCCTGACCTTTAAAAGGTCCTCCCTGCCTCCCTGGCGTGGGCTTTTCTGATGGTCCTTCACTCCAAAAGGGCTATGGGGTCAGCCTGGGAGAGCAATCCCTGGATTAAAAGCCTGCCTTGGTTTATTTTAATTAGGACTGACTCTTGGCCTTTTTCTTAGTGTCCGTATTCTTCTCACTCTGTTCATCAGGGAGCTCAGCCTGCAAATTTCTTTTATCATTGTCATTTCTTTTCCTAATTTTGGTACCAAGGTAATTCCTGCTTCATAAAAAAGTATTTGGAAGCCTCCTTTTTCTATTTTATGAGCAGTATTGGGGTTAGTCCTTCTTTAAACTTCTGGCAGAATTCTCTGGTGAATATATCTGATCCTCGGAATTTCCTTTCGGTTGGGAGGGTTTTTTATTATTATGACTGCTTCTGATTGCTGGTTATGGATTTATTTCATCTTGGTTCAATTTTGGTATTTGTGTACATCTAGAAATTCATTTTTTTAGAGTTTCCAATTTAGTAGAACAGAGTTTTTAAAGATATGTCCTTAAGATTTTAAAATTTCATTAGCATTTCTGGAACTGCCTCTATTTTCATTTCTAATTTTATTAATTTGTGGCTTCTTTTTCTTTCTTTAAGTTAATTTGGCTATGGCCCAGTCAGTTCTACTTATCAAGGAACGAGCTTTTCATTTCACTGAATCTTTATATTATTTTCTCATTTCTATTACATTAATTCCAACACTAATTTGTATTTTCCCTTTTTTTTGGTCTTTTCGAGACAGGGTCTCCCTGTAGCCCCAGCTGTCCTGGAACTCACTCTGTAGACCAGGCTGGCCTTGAACTTACAGAGATCTGCCTGCCTCTTCCTCCCGAGTGCTAGGATTAAAGGCGTGCACCACCACGCCTGGGGACACAGGCATTTTTATTTATGTCTTTTATTCCTTTGAGGGGTAGTAGAGGTCAAAGCCAAGACCTGACATATTCTGGATAATGGATCTAGCACTGAGCCCCATGCAAGCCCTCATTAATAACAGCTTCTTTGATGAATGCATGAACAAACCCATTAATCTCAGGTGAAATCTGTAAGACAGGAGAAGTAGCCAAATGGCCCACATCATCTTTGTGAGATGAGCAAACACATATTAATATGGTACTTTGGGAAGTACCGAAAGATGAGATGAGATGACAGTTATAGTAGAAGAGGGTTAGAGGCTAAGAAGATGGCTCAGTTGCTAAAGTGCCTGACCAGTATGCACAGAACCTGGGGTTCGGTCACCAGCACTACATAAAACCAGTCTTGGTGGCTCGTGCCTATACTTTTAGCACTCAGAAGACAGAGGGAGGAGAGATCAAAAATTCAAGGTAATCCTCAGCTACATAACCTGGCCTCTATGAGACTGTCTCCAAAAAAGCCTAAAATTAATCATAAAGTTGTGCTGCCTGGGGGACTCAGAGTGAAGCAGATCCTTGATAGGCAAGACAGAGAACAGTAACTCTACGAAGATCCCTGCACTTCTCAAGTCAACATCTAAGATGGCCAACTTCCAGGTTCATCTTCCTCTCCAGGACAAAGGCTTAGTGGACTTTTTCCACTGCAGCTTCAATAGGACTTTCAAATCTGCCCTGGTAAGGAAGGAGTGCCCATGGGGAACCAATCAGCTCCTCTTTGTCGGGATGAGCCAACTCCCTACTGAAGGAAACAGNAAAAAGAACAGATAGCTGTGTCTTGTTTCTGATCTTAGTTGGGAGAATGTTGAGTTATTCCCCATTAAGCATGATGTGGGTTTGTCATACATAACCTTTGTTATGTTGAGGTATGTCCCCTCCATCCCTATGACTGTCGTAGATGCATGTTGGATTTTGTCAAAGATCTTTTCTGCATCTAATGAGATGAAAATATGTTTTCTGTCTTGAGACATTTATGTGAAGGATGACACATTAATTTACCTATGCTAAACCATTTCTGCATCTTTGGAGTGAGGCCAATTTGTTTGTGATGAGTAATTTTTTGATATGATCTTGAATTCAGATTCCCAGTGCTTTATTGAGAATGTTTGCACCTCTGTGTTAGGTCAGGCTGGGGGCAAAAAGCCAAGATGGCACAGACCAGAAGGACCTTTCCTTCTTTTCCACTCTGGAGCTTGAGTTTACCTGCAAAAAAATCACCAGATGGAGTTCCAAATTCCCATGAGACCACCAGACCTGATTGGCTGATTCCAACACCTCACCATCTCCTCTCCCCTGACCTTTAAAAGGTCCTCCCTGCCTCCCTGGCGTGTACTTTTCTGTTGGTCCTTCACTCCATAAGGGCTATGGGGTCAGCCTGGGAGAGCAATCCCTGGATTAAAAGCCTGCCTTGGTTTATTTTAATTAGGACTGACTCTTGGCCTTTTTCTTGGTGTCCGTACACTTCTCACTCTGTTCATCAGGGAGCTCAGCCTGCAAATTTCTTTTATCATTGTCATTTCTTTTTCTCATTTTGGTACCGAGCTAATTCCTGCTTCATAAAAAAGTATTTGGAAGCCTCCTTTTTCTATTTTATGAGCAGTATTGGGGTTAGTCCTTCTTTAAACTTCTGGTAGAATTCTCAGGTGAATATATCTGATCCTTGGAAGTTCCTTCTGGTTGGGAGGATTTTTTATTATTATGACTGTTTCTGATTGCTGGTTATGGATTTATTACATCTTGGCACAATTTTGGTATTTGTGTACATCTAGAAATTCATTTTTTAAGAGTTTCCAATTTAGTAGAACAGAGTTTTTAAAGGTATGTCCTTAAATTTTTAAAATTTCATTAGCATTTCTGGAAATGCCTCTATTTTCATTTCTAATTTTATTAATTTGGGGCTTCTTTCTCTTTCTGTCTGCTGTTTTGGATGATTTTGATTTTATTTTTTTCTGAGGCATTAAGGTACATCGTTAATTTACTGATTTTAGATCTCTTAAATTTTTTATGTCGGCACTTAGCACTTTCCTCTTAGGCCTGACTTCATTGAGCTAATTGAAGATATGACTGGAAACACAGATTAGCATCAGGTTAAACCAAAGACCAAAAGGCTAAGAACTTTAGGGTTTTTAGTTGGGAGACTTTGTCGAGACACTTACCTGTGACAGCACTGCTAGGCTAGGGCTGGCCTCCCCTCTGGTCTGAAGAGGGTCTGGACCCCCATACCCTTAGTGTATTACCAGCCCTCAGACTATATGGAGAAGGAAACGAGGAGCTGAGCCAGTGGTAAACTTCGCACCAGCTGTGCCTTGATAATGAGTAGTCAGTGTCAATTTTAGATGTCTCTACCTTCCAAAATCAATGCAGTACATGCAATTTGGAGCATGAGACACCAGGCATGCAACACTTTCCAGAAATTTTGAGGTCCCATTTATCATCTGCCAAGAAACCCAGGCAGAAGGTGAATAAAGTAGAGTTACAATTCAGTATGTTCTTACAAGATTATGATGTTGGAGGCTCTTCCCAAGAATTTCCCATCTCTTCCAGAATTTACGATCAGAGTATCTTCTAGACAGAGATGGTGATCTGAAGGGACATTTCACATGATTCCCATTAGAAGTCCTGGTGTCTCAGGAGTGGCCGTGACCTGCAGTGAGAATCTGATGCCTTACAGTGGCCTACTAGTCTCAGCTTCCAGTGAAATCCCAATGATGTTCCACACCAGTGACCTAACAATAGCTGAATCAGGTCTTCTGGGGGTACCGTCCATAAAAGCCTCTTCGGCACATGAAATATTAGGTACCAGGCATGCCTTCCACTTAACCCACACTACACTTTCTTCTGCACACCCCAGAAATCTCTATGACTTTGGGATGTTCTTGGCAGGGCACTACTCATTCCTAACTTTAAAATCCCTGAACTCTGGTTAGCCAGTCAGACTGTCAGGAAGGCTCCTTTTATCTAACCTGAGCAGCCTGCTATTCACAGAGCACAGGTGCACTAGGGCTCCAGAGGGACACCCAAGAAAGAACCTCCAGTTTCCACACTTTACTTCTGCCATTATGACAACCGTGGAAATGATTATGTCAAGTGTTCCCACGTGTGAATCACCAACAAAAGCACATGGGCAAGAAGCCATTATAGTCGCAGTTTGGGAAGCAGTGCACGGTCTTTCTTTCATTCCGATGAGCTGTGACACTGCTGACCTCAGGGTACCATGGATGGGCATCCTGATGCCCTCTACCCAAATCCAGAGGCAGAATTACTAAATAAAATCTAGGCATGAAGGGCTCCACTGTGACTCAGTTACCATCTCCAAAGAACTCTGCTTGGGATTTTAGAAGTCTCTTTCTTCCCAGGCAAGTATCAGGCCCATTCTAAGGAGCAGGCCATTTGGGATACAATGGGAGGACTAGTCTCCATTTATTCAGTTACTTTTCTGTTGCTCTGATAAAAAAAATCTGACCAAAAGCCACTTGGGGAGGAAAGAGTATTTTAGCTTACATTTCCTGGTGATAATTCTTCATGGAGTAAGTCAGGGCAGGAACTCAAGGGAGGAGCTTGAGGCAAACCACACAGACAGGCTGCTGACTGGCTTGTTCTCACTCTCTCAGTATCAGTCAGCTTTCTTACACAACTCAGGTTCACCTCCCCTTGAGAAACAAAGCCCACAGTGGGCTGGTGCCTCCTACATAAATTATCAATTAAGAAAACATCCTGCAGACATTTCACAGGCCAATATAAACTAGGCAGTCCCCTAACTGAGATTCTTCCAATGAACTCTAGGGTGTGTCAAGTTAACGGCTGAAGTTAATTAGGAAACCATCTTCTGCCAAGCCCAACTGTGTGTGTAGGGCCAGCAGGCCAGGTTGTTGCTGGGATGCAAGATGGGAGATCTGGTTGGTGAAACATCTCTTGCAAAGGAACAGGTGTGAAAGGAACCAGAGGGGGCAATGGTAGCTGAACAGGCCCCTGCCTTCATAGAGGTCAAAATCTAGTTGAGAAGAGTATTATTATAAGTAGTTTGTGTTAGCCCAGTGTGATGGCACATGTCTGCATTCCCAGCATCAGGGAGGTAGAGGTGGGAAGACTCTGAAACGGAATGTTGGTGCTATCATAAGTAAAAGAAGAAAGGATAAGTTTAATTGTCTTATATACAAATTGTATATATGCAATTTAAGGAATAATACTTATGTTTTAGGTCACTTGACTAAAAGAGTCTGTTGATATATTTGAAACTTTTGTTCTCCTGAGATGTAACTACTATCCTATGAATTGTGGTATAATTCTCCTTTGTAAACAATACAATGTTGCCTTGGCATTATTTTATTCTGTTTGGGCCTCAATGAAATTCTTTCATTTGAAGCTTTCTAGTCTTCATAAAATTTAGAAAACACAAAATAAAGAACTTTGGTTGCAAATGACACAGACATTTTTTTTGGTCTTTTCGAGGCAGGGTCTCCCTGTAGCCCCAGCTGTCCTGGAACTCACTCTGTAGACCAGGCTGGCATTGAACTCACAGAGATCCGCCTGCCTCTGCCTCCCGAGTGCTAGGATTAAAGGCGTGCACCACCACTCCTGGGGACACAGGCATTTTTATTTATCTCTTCTTATTCTTTTGAGGGATAGTACGTGTCAAACCCAAGACTTGACATATTCTGGATAATGGATCTAGCACTGAGCCCCATGCAAGCCCTCATTAATAACAGCTTCTTTGATGGCTGCATGAACAAACCCATTAATCTAGGTGAAGGCCCACATCATCTTTGTGAGATGAGCAAACACATGTTAATATGGTACTTTGGGAAGTACCGAAAGATGAGATGAGACGATAGTTATAGTAGAAGAGGGTTAGAGGCTAAGAAGATGGCTCAGTTGCTAAAGTGCCTGACCAGTATGCACAGAACCTGGGGTTCAGTCACCAGCACTACATAAAACCAGTCTTAGTGGCTCGTGCCTATACTTTTAGCACTCAGAAGACAGAGGGAGGAGGATCAAAAATTCAAGGTAATCCTCAGCTACATAACCTGGCCTCTATGAGACTGTCTCCAAAAAAGCCTAAAATTAATCATAAAGTTGTGCTTCCTGGGGGACTCAGAGTGAAGCAGATCCTTGATAGGCAAGACAGAGAATAGTAACTCTACGAAGATCCCTGCACTTCTCACGTCAACATCTAAGATGGCCAACTTCCAGGTTCATCTTTCTCTCCAGGACAAAGACTTAGTGGACTTTTTCCACTGCAACTTCAATAGGACTTTCAAATCTGCCCTGGTAAGGAAGGAGTGCCCATGGGGAACCAATCAGCTCCTCTTTGTCGGGATGAGCCAACTCCCTACTGAAGGAAACAGAACTTATTTCACCCACAAGCATGAAGAAGCTTTGGCTCTGCCAGACAAACTCAGAATTCAGATTTCCCAGTCTGGATTCCATCCCTACCATCCCTACTGGGGGAATCTATTTCATTGGGTGTCGTGCATGCGCACGTGGCCCTGCAACCCAGACAACCTCACCATGACAGCACCATTATGGATATAATAATAGAAAGACAAATATAGGCAACAAACTAAAAAGCTCAAAACATACTTATAAATAAATGTATATATATATGTGTGTGTAATGATAAAATATGCATTATCTTTAAAAATCAATGGAAATCTATTGAGAGTTACTTTTTTTTTAATTGTATTTTTTTTTTTATTTTTTTTTTAAAGTGACAGTACTTCATGCATACACTCATAAATAAGGTCTAATAAATAAATTTGGTGATGACACTTTATAAAGGTTGTCCTGAGCATAGGCACATGCATTGCAATCATACATAGATTTTAATATGTAACTGTTTAACCATATCATACACATGCACACATTTATCCACACATTCCTTCAAAAGATTTTATCCTAGTGGTTGTACTGAACAGTCACATGCATTGGAAAAAACACCTTTAGAAATATTATTTAAGCTGGGCGTGGTGGCGCACGCCTTTAATCCTAGCACTTGGGAGGCAGAGGCAGGCGGATCTTTGTGAGTTCAAGGCCAGCCTGGTCTACAGAGTGAGTTCCAGGACAGCTGAGGCTACAGGGAGACCCTATCTCAAAAAGACCAAAAAAAAGAAATATTATTTAAAACATGGATGGTCTAATTAGTTGTACTGCCAAGGCTGAGATGATGTCTTGCACCTTTGGTTCTAAAACTATGAACTTATTGAAATACTTTAACAAGTGATGGAAAACAGAATTATATATACAATAATTAAAGAACTGACAATATCAAAGGTACTTAGGTTGTTTCATTGAAGGGAAGAGATTGCAGGGGAAGCCATGTGCCACTGTCCAAGTACCAGAGTAGGAATGAATCCAGGGATTTTTAAAATGGTCTCTGGTCAGAAGGACGGTGGCACAGCATAGGAGAAAAAGAAAACATCTGTTAGTGAACCTGTAAGGGTCAAAAATCAGGTCTTCAGACATCTGGAAATAAGAAAAGAAAAACTTGAAAAGAAAATTTTTTTTAATTTATTTTTTTTATTTTTAAGGGATTCTACAATATAATGACACAGTTGTTTGTAGATAACATTGATGTTACTCAGTATGTCATACAATTAGGTAATGAAAAAAATTTTTTTTTTAGTTGTAATACCTTGGGAAAAAAAATTTGGCCATTAACTCTGAACAATGGGAAAATCCATTTTTAGTGTAAAGTTGTCCATTGTCATCCAAGGCTGTGGAACCATTAATTGCAATTGTAACATTTACACAGAATCATTTAGAGTTTAAGACATCTACTTAGGTGGAAACAGCCTATATGCCCATACTGTGCTTTGCAGCACAGGCTGTGTGTGTATGCCTGTACAGGATGGCAGATGGGGCAGGCAGGAAAATCTGGTGGCTTGCGTATATTACCTACTAAATTGAGAAATGAGAATAAATTTATTGTTAATGGAAAAATCAAAAGGTCCCAGCAAAGTGAAAGGTTACTGCCTGAGTCAAAAGCTGGATGCAGGTGGGGCAGGGTGTGGTCAACACATCTTAATCTCAGATACAGAGGCTTGTATCCAGAAGCAGACAAAAAAAAAAAAAAATGGATTTCTGAATAAAATGGGGTTTATAAAGAAAAAAACACGGAAATGGAAAAGACTTAGAACATGGCATTTATTGTTATAAGGGCCGATGTACATTCAGGCTTCCTGCCATGTGGTCTAGACAGAGTGGTTGTGGCTCAGCGGAAATGGGGCAGCCTCAAGTTGGTGGCTGAGGAATGGGCGTGGCCGCCGCTCCTGTTTCTGTTTGAAAAGTGGCGGCAGGGCATGGTGGTGCATGGTGGGTGTAAATCGCATGGCAGGGCAGCTGCGTGGCAGGCTGGGGAGAGGAGAAGAGAGAGCTGTAGGAAGAAAGTAAAGTTTTTTAGCCTCCAAAGAAAGATGAATGGAGTGGAGGAACTGCGTCCTCTAACGGGAGGCTACAAATGAAGGGGGAGAATCAGAGATCTGTAGGAAGGAAGGATTTTTTAGACTCAAAACATGTCTGAGGACTTACGTCCGCCCTAGTGTCAGGGGTGCTGGCCAGAGACTCCAGGTCCACAAGACCAATTGGTGCCCCCCCCCCATGNAGTTCTCAGCCGCCATGTGCTGCTGGGGATTCCGAGACCCGGTCCTCTGTAAAGCAGTGGTGTAAGCTTAACCGCTACGGCTATCTCTCAGCCCCAAGAACTTACTTTTAAATAAGTGTGTATTAATATTGAACTACTTAGAGGAAGAAATAAAATGTAATTTTCACTTTAGTCTCCACTTAAATTCGAAAGAAATACTTTCTCCACTGGGACACTACTCTGGCCACAGCTCCTCTTGCCTCCAGCACTCATGTTCACCTTCCTGCCCTCCCCTCCTTGTTTGGGGAGTGTCTCTTGATACTGAACCTATCATAATCTGAGTTGGGGCTGAAATGACCTGGAGCCCTAACAGAGGAGAGCCTTAGTGGTGTGGCATTTTTGTGGCCCTGACCACACTTAGACACAGTTCCTAAACTACTGCCATGTCAAAGAAAATTCTCACAGAAATGACCCCTGTTCTTATTCCCCTATGTGCACAGTTTCCCTCTGAGTACTATAAATTAAATGATTATTCTACCCCATTGTACATATTACTACATTTTTTTGCATTAAGCTGAACTTTGTTGACATTGACACAGTATTCAGGTTCAATGGTGCTGGAGCTGGGATGGCTGGCTGTGAGCTGGGAATAGGAAATGTTTGTACATGGTAGGAACCCACATATACAGCCACACACCTTGTATTCTGGAATTGTTTTCACCCTCCTTGTCATGAGGAGTGATCTCTGTTTCCCATAGTTCCTCCTGTGCCTCATTTTCACTGTATTTTTCCTTAACTTTTCACACAGTTTGGGGAATGTGATTCCTCACAGATTTATAGGAGAAGACAAATTTTGTATTAATTAGATAACTTAAATAGGTTCTGAAAGGATCCAGAGGGTTAAAATTTAAAATAAGATCATAGGGGCTGGAGAGATAGCCTAGAGTTAAGAGCGGGACTGATCTTGCAGCTAGACCTGGGTTCTCACCAGCACCCACATGGACCTAAGAACCGTCTGCAACTCCATTCCCAGGAGAACTCCCAGTTCCAGGGAATCCGAGACCCTCTTCTGACACCTCCACAGCACTATTGCACGACACGGTGCACAGACCTACATGCAGACAGTTAACATTCATACACATGAGAAAAATAAAATAAAAAATTATTAAAAGTTAAAAATATATATAAGTAAACAAGGCCCTACGGACACAGAGTTCTCACACCGCAAACAGGTTGCCGAGGATTTGAAGTTGGTAACGTGACGAGAACATTCAGGGACTACCTGACGTCTATACTTATTGCAAAATTAAATTTCATAAATAAAAAATAAACAAATCCATCCAAAACATGGTTAACACGTGTATATTAGAAGCCATTTCGTAGTATATTCAAGTTTATTGGCCTCCACTCAACCAACCCAGTTTGGAAGCCCCTAGCTTAGAAAAAGGGCTTCTTGGCCAGGCATGGTGCGCAAACGCTTTAATCCCAGCACTCTGAGGCACGGCGAGTCGATTCGTGAGTTCGCGAGTAGGCCAGTATGGTCTACAGAGTGAGGTCCAGGACAGCTGCGGCCACAGGGAGACCCTGTCTCAAAAATACCAAAAAAGGGGGGATTCTTATAATCTTGTACCAGCTGTCCCAGGCTTGGGTGAGAGCCCAGTGGCAGTTCCTCCCATCCCAGATATAGTTTCCTTGTCTGTAAAGTGAAGCATTAAATGAAGCTCTAAATTCATCCTTAATTTTACAGAGCACTCAGTAGGCCTAAGATTTAGACAAATCTAACACATCACTGAATCCTTAGGCTACTGGAATAAATAACCATCCGCTGTCTTAGGCAAACACAAATTGTCCTAATCTCATTAAGATTTTCCCAGATATTTTACCATTCACAAGTAATATGCTGAAGATTCAAAACCAAGTTGCATTTCTAGTAACTGCTATCCAGTAGAAGTCTGCATCACAGCATATTAAGCTAAGAAGGTTTTTGGTTTTTGGGTTTTTTTACTATTCCTGCCTTTCTGTATGAAATCAGTTACCTACCATTGTGACAAGTGGGACTCCTTACAGGCAGGTTTCTCCAGAAAGTCTCAGCAACCTCCAGTACCAGATCCACATTTATACAGTGAGAGTGGCCACACATTCAATATCCTTGGGAAAATAATGTATGTGCCAAGAGCACACCAAGTATTTACAGAAGGTTGATAATCAACAGGAAACTGTGGCTCGCGATGATTATCAGGTTTCCAGGTCCCCACCCTAACCATGTGTTTATCTTTCTCAACCTTTAATATGCTATTATCCTTGGTCTAAAGATCTAGCAGGAAAGAACCTTCCCTCATGAGTGTTCAGCCTACCCTGGGCTGATTGCTAGATGCATGTTCTTGCATGATTCATACACAAAGATATATAGGTCAAGAATATGAATCACAGCAGCCAAATGCTAAAGCTGGGTTTATTTTAAAAAATATTTATTATTTTTATTTTATGTATATGAGTATATTGCCTGCATGTGTGTAAGTACACCCATGTCATCTGGATCACCTGGAACTATAGTTAGGGACAGTTCTTACGTGCCATGTGGGTGCTGCTAATCAAACCCAGATCTTTTGCAAGAACAGTCAGGGCTATTAACTGCTGAGCCATCTCTCTAGGCCCCTGAAGCTGGGTATTGTCAAGTTATTATTAGTTTTATAATGTTTTATAATCCTGTCAGGCCAGCAAAGGCTGGCGCTGAGGTCCAGGAGGCCCTGCCCTTAGGATCTTATATGAGAAAGCAGAAATGCGCCAAGCCATCTCCATGGTATGGGAGAGTAGCAGCCATTAGCCTACGTTTCCCTTCCCAAGACACATGGCTCAGACCACTTTAACTTCTAAAACTTTTCTTTAACCATTAGTCTATACTCTGCTTCCCTAGAAAACCTTCCTTCTCATTCTTCAAGAATGACCTCCTATACAGGAAAACTATATTGAGTTTCCTTTAAAAAATGAAAAGTAGTATAAATTATACCAATTTGTTTTTTTAAGGCTTGGTCAAGGAAGTGAGGTGTGCAATAAGGTAGCAAACACCCAATTGTGTTTTTATGAGGTAAGAGAATCCATCAAATTTTTCCACCCATCAGATTGTTTTTGCTGATGGACTGAATTCTTGAATATTTGTGAATTCATAATAGAATCATGCCCGTAATAAATACTCTTAGGGGTTTTTTTCTTGGTGTTTTTTAAATAAAGACATTCCCGAATGCCTTCTTTCTCAGTCATCCTGATGGGATAAATTTCTCTCTATATAAGCTGTATTTATTTAACTATTCTATAAGACCATCGAGTGCCTGTTAAAGCCTTTAAATAGTTCTGACTTTTCTCTTCATCATTGTTGAATGGCATAAGGTAGCCTTGCAGTTAGGATGCACCCAGCAAGCTGCACCCACACATGATGTGTTGGGATGAGGGACCCAAAAAAAGGTGCCTTCAATCAGGTCCTCATCCCTTGACTGGTGTGAAGAAAGAAGTCCTCTCCTTCCCAAGAGACCATCACATAGAGGTTCAGGGAGGAAACTCTGACCCCATGTTCTTACTGTTTTACATATGCCAGGAAAATATTTGCCCAAAAAGGAAGGAAAAAAGGAAAGAAAAAGAAAGGAAGAAAGAAGAAAGAAAGGAAGGAAGGAAGGAGGAAGAAAGAAAGAAAGAAAGAAAGAAAGAAAGAAAGAAAGAGTCTTAACATGACAAATACCAAACTACCTTAGAAACAAGTGTTAGTGACAGCCAGTTTAATGTCAGCAACCTTCTTGTCTGCAGTCCTGTTTCAAAACCATTTCATGTACAGTACTGAGGTGAGCTTATAACTTGAAAGGTGAACATTTTTAGGGTTAAAAACAAAACTAATATAAATGTTTTTAAAAGATTTAGAGTTCTATTTCTAGACATGCTACTAGTTTAGTTACCTTGAGCTTTATATTTGAAAAGCTTTTTAGATCTTGCTGTATTTACAGCACATGCTTAAGATGGATGTGGTAAATAAAGCTTTCTTTAAAGAAGTTTCAAGAAAAAAAATGAGAAATAGAACTACTATATGATCCAGAAATCCCATCCTGAGAGACATCTACACTCCTGTGTTATTGCACCACTAGTTACAATATCCAAGTCATGGCGTCCACCTGTGTCTGGTAACTGATGAACTAAGAATATGCAGCTACAGGGCACGGTGGTGTAGTGCACAATTTTAATCTCAGCACTCAGGAGACAGAGGCAGGTAGATATCTGTGAGATCAAGGCCAGGCTGGTCTATATAGTGAGATCTGGGACAGCTGGGACTGTAGGGAGACCCTATCTCAAAAAGAAAAAAGGAAGGAAGGAAGGAAGGAAGGAAGGAAGGAAGGAAGGAAGGAAGGAAGGAAGGGAGGGAAGGAAGGCAGGCTGGGCATGTAGCTTACTTGGTGGAACATTTGTCTAGCATGTCCAAAGCCCTGGATGGACCTTCAGAAGGGCATAAAACTGGGTAATATCTTATCCTACAAAGTGCTTGAATTTACAAGCACGAGGACATTACATAAAAACTCTGTGCATTGTAGTGCACAAGTCTAATCCCAGCACTGGGCAAGATAAAAGAGATGCCAGCCAGCCAGACAGCCTAGTCTTCGTGAGCCCAAGACCAGTGAGAAGTCTTGTCTAAAAACTCAAGAACTGACACCTGAGATTGACCTCTGGACTCCATATCCATACACACACACACACACACACACACACACACACACACACACACACACACACTGACCATTGTGGTATACCCCTATGATGCCAGCACTCAGGATGCGGAAGCAGGAAGATTAAGCATTTAAGCAATGTAAACATGTAAAAACATGACAAGGGGACTCTAAGTAGACATTGCCAGAGCCCTTCCCTGCACCTCCCACTCTCTGTACTAACAAAATGGCTTGGCACTTGTGACCCTGTGTCTAGGGCTTTTCCCTGAGTCTGCCTTCCTCTAAGCCACCAGGACCACATGGCTGGAAGCAACCTGTGGCTTATGAACCCTGACTCCAGGTAAACACTCCCAGAGTCTTCTAAGTCCACCACACTCTTCACTGCCAGGATACCTTGGCTCCTTCAACTCCAATTCTAGGTAGACACTCTCAGAGCCCTTCTCCAGTCATTCTTGCTTTCAGGACTTCTTAGCTCTGACTTGACCCCAGGTGGACACTCCCAAAGTCCTTCTTCCTGTTAGGTAGGCAGCCCACCCCCACCCATCCCACCAACCGTGCTGCCTGGAGCACCAGAGGTATCCTGGGATCTCTATGCATAGTAGAGACCTCCATCCTGGCCTCTATCCCACCCATCTACACCTAAGATCAGTGTGACATCATCTAACTGGCCCCTAGGGAACACTGTCCATGTCCACTGTGAATTGCCACCAATCCCAAGCATCCAAGGGTCACCTATAGAACTGGGTGAGGCTTTCATACATATCTAACTCTACAGAAGGTTGAGTTCTGGGCTCAGAAGTGCACAGATCCCTAACTGTGCTGGGAACACCTCTGATGTCTCAGACACACATTAACACCGGCCTCAAGATTGAACTCCAAGCACCCAGCAGCTGATCCATGTAGGTTGGGCTAACAGCAAAGAAAGGTTCAAACACCTAACAGAGATGAGAAAAAATACCCATACCCAGAACCTCCCAAACACTAAAGTATATGCTTTCTTCTCAGGAGCCCATGGAACTTTTTCCAAATTTGACAACATATTAGGAAACAAAGGATGTCTCAACAAATGTAGGAAAATTGAAATGGTACCTTGCATTCTATCTGATCACAAAAGAATAAAGCTGGATGCCAAACAGAAGGTGCAAAATCTCATGGAAACTAAGCAACACACCAGTAAATGGAAGCTGGATCAAGGAAGAAACAAAAGAAGGAAAATTTAAAGCTCCTGGAATTGAATGAAAATAAAAGTACAACATATCAACATCTACAGGACAGGCTGAAGGCAGTCATTGAAGTGAATGAAGGGAGAGTTTATACCACTGTGTCTATATCAGAAAATTAGAAACATCTCATATTAATACTTTTATGATGCACCTGAAGTTCTTAGAAAAAAAAGGACAACACCCCCAAATAGTAGATGGAGTTAAATAAAATCAAGAGTACAAATGACAGTAAGAAAATGCAAAGAATGGGGCTGGAGAGATGGCCTAGTGGTTAAGAGCTCCAATTGCTCTTGCAGAGGACCCGGGTTCGATCCCCGGCACCCACATGGCGGCTGAAAACTGTCTTTAACTCCAGTTCCAGGGGAATCTGATGCCCTCTTCTGACCTCTGAGGCATTGCATGACACAGGTGCACAAACCTACATGCAGACAGTACATTCGTACACATAAAAAGAAATAAATAAAATTAAAAAAAAAGAAAATACAAAGAATCAGTGAAACAAAAGTTGGTTCTTTAAAAAAATTAATGAGATTGACAAACCTTTAGTGAAGTTATGGGAAGAGAGAGGACTCACACTAATAAAATCAGAGATGAGTCTAGAGGTATGGCTAAGCAGTTAAGAGTACTGGCTGCTCTTCCAAGAGGATCCTAACACCCACATTGTGGTTAACAACCATCTGTAACTTATCCAGGGGATCCAATACTCTGGCTTCCACAGCCACTGCGTGCATGGGTACACTTACAGACATGAAGGTAAAACACTTATAAATAAATAAATAAGAAATAAGAAAACCAGAGATGAAAAAAGACACCTTGCACAGATACTGAGCAAGTCCAGACATACTTTTAAAAATTTGTATTTTACTAAAGTGGAAAATCTAAACTAAATGGATGAAACTTTGGATATGAACCCAAATATTACCCAAACTAAATCAAGATGAAGTAAATAATTTAAATAGCCACAGAACAACCAATTAGATAGAAGGAATAATTTAAAATCTCCCAAATAAAAAAGCTCATGTATTGATGGCTTTAGTGCAGAATTCTATCAGACCTTCAAAGGAGAACTCATACCAATACTATTCAACTATTTTGTAAAATGGAAAAAAAGAAAATTTCTAAATTCTTTTTAAGAAGGCAGTATGACACTAATATAAAAAGCAGACAAAGATTTAAAAAATTATAATTTAGCTGATGAAAATAGATACAAATTTGCAGGTAAATGGATAGAACTAGAAACAATCATCCTCAGTGAGGTAACGCAGACCCAGAAAGAAATTTGTATAGTTGTCCCTTGGTATTTTCAGGAAAGTGATTACAGGACCCCTATAGACACCAAATCCATGGATTTTCAAGTCATTTATATAAAATGGTATGGTATTTGCATATAACTCATGCACATCTTTTCATATGCCTTTAATCTTTTCCTGATGACTTATATCTAATTCAGTGTAAATCTATATAATCATTCTTATACTGTTTAAGGGATGGTGATAAGGAAATAAAGTTTGTACACATTCAATACAGATGCAATTTTCTTCCCAAATTACATAGATATGGAACACACGGATATGGAAGGTTAGTTCCACCCATTGTTTTCCTCTTGGAGGCAGGTACAGCTTCGCATTTTAGGAGCTAACTTGTGATGTGCTCATTTCACGACACCTGTGATAAAAGGAGAGACAGGAACAGACCAGGGTCCTATTATCCCCTTCAAGAGCACACCTCCGTGACCTAACTTGCTTCTACAAGCCCCCGTCTGTTGAAGATTCTACCACTGCCCAGCAGCACTGTGGGCAAGGACAAATCCTTCAGCATGTAGGCCTTTGAGGGACATTTAAGATCCAGATATAAGTATGGCCAAGCTGGTTTCTCCTGTCTCAACTTCCTCCAGAGCTCTTCATAACCTTCATCTTTTCTTGTAAACTATTAAGGGACAGGGTGATGAGGGGATGTAGAGGGACATTCATTCCACACTCTAGTGATGCCTTATATTCCATGACATAGAAAAGGATCAGCACATGTATATTATTAATAATTTAGCATGTACACAGTATTAATGTTCTAAGTTACCTCTCTAGCCAGATGGCACCTGGGAGAATACAAACTTGATCCTAGCAAATAGAACTAGACTCAGTCTTCTAAGAATGCCTGAGTCCAGACATTGAGAGAGACGCTAATGAGGGGGAAATGCAAGAGAAATAACAAGAGGCACGGATATCACAAACCTCTGGGGTTTGGCTGAGCAGCAGATTAGAGGAACAAACTTCCAGAGCTACTGATGCCTTTGCTCCCCTCCCTATAAAACTTTCCTACTGGAAACAAGATATTAAGGAGGGTTTTCCTGTGGTGTTAATCTAACCCCTTCTCAGATCATGGCTCTCTGAGTGAAGCACAACCTACAAGTTCAATTCCTGTTTCTCTCCATTGGCATTTGTGGTAGCAGGTAGCATGAGCTCCAGTATTCCACTACATATTTTGATGTCTCTACTGAGACAGCTTTGGGGAATCTTTGGTCAGTCATTGTGCAACACAGGAGTCCCAGTGGCTTCCTGAACTTGTGGGCAGGAAACAGAGTTCTGGACAGGGAAGCTCTCCAACAAGCACCAAGTAATTTGGTTTGGAGTTTTTTTGACAGGGTCTCACCATAGCCCCAGCTATCCTGGACCTCACTATGTAGATCAGGCTGGCCTCAATCTCACAAAGGTCCACTAGCCTCTACCGCTCGATTGCTAGGATCGAAAGGATGTGCCCCCACACCTACCCAAGGAATTTAATTTAGGTCTCTATTCCTGGGTCATGCCCTGAAAAACTGGTATGATTATGGTTATAGCCCTACCAAAAAGGGACAAAAAGTATTATTGTAATACATTTAACCAGTCCATGTAGTTGGTTCTAAGGGAAAATGGCCACTAAATGGAATTCTAAATTATCATACTACTTACAACAAGAGTTACTTTGCAAAAGATTAGGAAAAGTTTTTACATTCAGGTTGGCTAATAAGCTTCAATTTCTGACTTTCTGAAATGCCAATTTGTTACATCATTTCTACTTAGAGTGTATTAATATAAATATTAAATACAAAAAGCATTAAAGAACTGGCCTATCCATAGAGAAAATTTTGTATGATTTCTGGGCTTTCTTGTGTATCAGATATACTTTTGTTAGTGTTGAGCTATGCTACTTTTACAATTAGATGAAACTGTCCCTCAAAATAATTCATTGTAAATAGATAATGCATTCTGTTAAAATGTTGGAATATGATGTCTTAATATCTAATCCAGTATGCATATACATTATAAGGTTATTGAGGAAACAACAGTCTTGTTTCCAAAAGACATTAGTTTAGGGTTTCCATGTTCACTGAATTATTATACTCAATATTTATATTTGTAAGAGAAAATATTCTTGTAATATAGTGCTATATAAATAAATCTCTCTAGCAAATACAACATAACAAAATATCATTTGAAATTTTGAACATATTTTATGATTTTCAGATATTTTATTTATTATTTCAATTTTATGTGCATGTGTGCACCCATGCCATGCAATACCCATGGAGCTTAGAAGAGGGCATAAGATCCCCTGGAACTGGAGTTACAGACTGTTGTTAGCCACCATGTGGGTGCTGGGAATCAAACCTGCATCCTCTGAAAGAACAGCCAGTGCTCTAAGACTAGAGAGCCTCCCCTAGGACTGTAGGCTGTGTTGTTAAGAAGTAAGAAAACGCAGACCAAAACTACAGAACATGGGGCTGGAGAGATGACTCTGTGTCTAAGAGCACTGGCTGCTTTTGCAGAGGACCTGGATTCTGTTTCCATCGCCCACATGGCAGCTAACACCCATCTGTACCTCCAATTCCAGAGGACCCAATGCACTCTTCTGATCTCGCTGGGCATTCAACCACATGGGTGCACTAATGTATATGCAGGCAATATACTCATACACATACATAAAAATAATAAGTAAAATATTTTTTTTAATTTTTTTTATTAATTTTATTTATTTCCGTATGTGTATGAATGTACTGTCTGCATGCAAGTTTGTGCACCCGTGTCGTGCAATGCCGCGGAGGTCAGAAGAGGGTCTCGGATTCCCCTGGAACTGGAGTTCTCCTGGAATCGGAATTTCAGACAGTTCTCCGCCGCCATGTGGGTGCTGGGAATCGAACCCGGGTCCTCTGTAAGAGCGGTCGGCGCTTATTCATATGCTCCTTATATAGACTGCCAGTGCTGCTCCCAACAGCAAATTTCCTGTCCAGTCTTCACTACTAGAAACTCCTATTTCTCCTCTCTTCCTTTGGTCTTGAGAAAAAAAATAATCATTTGACATCTCCCTAGATTTTCAAGGAAAGAGATACTTTTGCTACCCCAAATTACAATTACAAGGCATACATATACAGACTTCTGACTCCATATGGATTGTCTCCTATGCTTTTCTTGGCAGGTTAGATGTCCAAGGTCATCAGAAGCTTTATTATCCTAGCCAGCAACATTTTGGGATGTAACATTTTCTAATGCTCAGACTTATATGAAGCCTACGGGAAAAATGTATAAAAGAATTTTTTTTTTTTGGTCTTTTCGAAACAGGTCTCCCTGTAGCCCAGGCTGGCCTTGACCTCACAAATATCCACCTGCCTGTACCTCCCGAGTGCTAGGATTAAAGGCGTGCGTCACCACGCCCAGCATAAAAGACTCTTTTAAAAAATCCGGTGGCAATAAAGTCCATGTAGAGCCTGCAACAGACAAGAATTTTGAAGTTCAACAGTATGTGGATAAATAATCTTGGGTTGTCACCATGTGTCATAATTATATTTTAAACTTAACTTTTTTTCTTTTTGGTCTTTTTGAGAAAGGGTCTCCCTGTAGCCCCAGCTGTCTTGGAACTCACTATGTAGACAAGGCTGGCTTTGAACTCACAGAGATCCACCTGCCTCTGCTTCCCAAGTACTGGGATTAAAGGCGTGCACCACCATGCTTGGTTCACTTTTAGGTCCTCAGGTTGATAAATTGCTGTGTATTTTGATATTCAGAAAGGAAAAAAGTAAAATGAGTTCCTCAAAGAGAAGGAAATGTAATAAAGGATATAAACATGAGGGTATATTTTTGGTTACGGAGGTTAAAAATATATGAATCTTTTGGAGGAATAAGAAAGTATTTTGACCCCCCAAAATCCTGAGGACCAGATCCTCAACTGACCTTGATAAACCTTGGTTAGTTTGAGCTAACAGTGTGGCCTTAAGCATCCAAAAGGAAATTTTAAGCAGAAATAAATAATTGGTAAGGCCTGAGAAATTGTACTTCAAGTATAAAACTTGAGATCTTAGTAAAAGTATCAAACGTAAGAAAAAAAAAAAAAAAAAAAAAAGCAAGGCAGATTGTGTTTCTGCCTGTATTACTGTCAGCTAGCAGTACCCTGTGGGACCTTCGCACTGCTTTTGCCATTCTCACAGACGTGAGACACAGCTTTTCAAACCTTCCAATATGGACTGAAGTCTCATGTCTCTCCAAGAATCCTCCAAACCTCTCCGTGCCAAGATGGGGACTGCTGAGAATCCAGCTTGTGGACTGAGAAAATACTGGAGGTTTCAGCCTCTTCAGAGTTAAGACTGCCATTGTTGGCTACCCAGGCTGTATCATGGAGACCAATACAGGACAGATCAAGAAAGGACATGGTGCTTACTGGACCTCTTTGGTGACCATGGGAAGGGACACGACGTTACTAGTCGACGCCCAATGCTGCATTGTTGATGGTTGCATCAAGGAGGAGAACTGAACATGGACATGTTACTGGTTGCACAGGAGGCTAAATGACAGTGACATCACAAGCCAATCAAAAACTGAAAGATTGAAATCATAACTACTGTAGAAATGAATATTCTGTGGCCTGCCTATATTGCCTTACTACGGAGAAAGTGAACCCACAGATGTGAGACGGACACAAAAACAACAACAACAAACACTACAAAATGACTTGTCAGAAAACTGACTGGAAACCTGTGAACCTCTTGCTCAAATAGTACACTTCTACATACAAAAAATTTTAAAGAGACTGCATGAAAAAGATTGAAAAACACATGCTTTGGCAGATACACGAGCTTTAAGGTGGGGTTGGGAGGGAAGGAGGCCGGGAAAAGGGGGTTCTAGGACCTTGATTGAAATTTTGTATGAAATGCACAAAGCCAATAAAATTACTTACTATAAAAGTTATATTTGGGGCTGGGAGAGATGGTCAGCGGTAAGCGACGCCTGACTGCCGTGCTTGCAGAGGACCCAGGTTTGTAATCCAGCCATACGCCATGGACTGACTAAGAATCGTCTTTTTTTTTGTCCACTTGGCTCTTTGGTTCTCTTTCTAAGAGCCGCAGGAGATGTTAGCTTTCCTAAGGAGGAGGGTCCTGTATTGCTGCCAGCATCTTTAAGCCAGGTGTGTGTGTGTTCACCCCTTTTAATCCCAGCCATCAGGAGGCAAATAGGCAGCAGTCTCTGTGAGTTCAAATCCAGGGTCCATGGTCTAAGGGTCTAGCTCCAGCCAGCTGTGGGGCTTATAGGAGGGACACTGTCTCAAAAACACCAAAATAAATAAACAAATAAATAAATAAAAATTTAAAAATAAAATCAGTAATCTTAAAAAAAAAAAAAAAAGAAAGTATTTTTTGCCAGGCATGGTAGTGCATACCTTTAATCCTAGCACTTGGGAGGCAGAGGCAGGCAGATCTCTGTGAGTTCAAAGCCAGCCTGCTTCACATAGCAAGTTCCAGGACAGCTGGGGCTACAGGGAGACCCTGTCTCAAAAATACAATGCCTCCCCCTCCAAAAGAAAGTATTTTTCTAAGGTAGTATAAGACTTTTTATTCTAAGATAAAATGACTGGATTTTTCCCAAATAGGGAAGGAAAGATGAGAGCACAACCTGGAAGCTTGAGCATGTTACAGAGGACCGAGGGAGCTGCACTAGGTTTGTGAAGGACAAAGCTGAGAGAGGGTACACATGTGCTGACTGGAGGATTCCAAAATTGAGTACACTGATAAAATCTAGAGTCTAGTGTTCGCTTCGGCAGAACATATACTAAAATTGGAACGATACAGAGAAGATTAGCATGGCCCCTGTGCAAGGATGACACGCAAATTCATGAAGCGTTCCATATTTTTCAGCTGCCCCCACAGCTGATGCTGGGTAAGGTGACCTTGTAGGAGATGAATTGAGTCTCACCTTGGGGAAAGTTGTCACTTGCTTCCCCAGTGATCAATTGTGTTGTAGACTTCGAGTGCTACATGTATGTGTGTGTAACTTATTGGGTCGCCAAGCCTGGGAAAGCTGTAGGAATGTGGTTTTCTTTTAAATGTTAAAATAAAGATATGGTTTTCTCTTAAAAAAAATCTAGAGTCTAGCTCCCTATTAAAATCAATTATCTTCTTTTGATAGAGTTTACAAGAACTGACTTAAAAACAGAACTTATGCTTAATCAAGATAATTACTTATGTCTTCTGCTAAGTTTGTCAAACTCTTCACTATACCGGAAACCAATTCTCAACAAACTCAGGACTCACTTAAGTATCCATTTTTGTTGGACTTTTGAATGTCAACTTTATAACCAACTATTTTAAGTGATTCTAGTGCATTCAATACCCTAAGTCTCCATGACTAGAAATATGTGGAGATGTCTATGTAAACTTGATTTATATAGTATGCAAAAGTTGCAGAGTTAGAAGCATGTAACTTTAATATAGCAAAGCATAGAAAAATATTTCATCAGGTGGATGTCTTCCAAATTAGAATTATACATGATATTAAACCTCTTCCAGGATGATGCCCATGTAGTCCCCACTGTATCTTGACCACCATGTTTAAATCAAGGTAACTAGACTGCTTTGCCAATCTGTAAAATTCTAGTCATGGATAATGGAGTTTTTGGTTTTATTTATTTATTTATTTTTTGTCTTTTTGAGACAGGGTCTCCCTGTAGCCCCAGCTGTCCTGGAATTCACTCTGTAGACCAGGCTGGCCTTGAACTCACAAAGATCCGCCTGCCTCTGCCTCCCGAGTGCTAGGATTAAAGGCATGCGCCACCATACCCAGCTGAGCTTTTGGTTTTAAAAACCAAACTGGTTTTTAAAAATTGTTTTTGTTGGTTGTTCTTTTTATTCTTCTTGTAAGAGTTTGTAACTGCTGTTTGTTGATATTCTACAGAAGTGTAACTTCTAACAAAAGAAACTGAACTGTGTTTTTTTTTTAATGCTAGGACATAATCCACAGACAGAATTATACTTGGTAGTATACTCTAGGTGTGGTCACCCTAAGAGCCACTCATTATATACTTCTGAGTCACTTGAATTTGAAAAAAACAGAAAAGTTCTATTGACATTGACCTCCTAACATTTGTCAGGATCAGATCTCACACTAACAATGAAGGACGCTTAAGACCAAATCAACATCAATGATGTTTGCAGAGAAAATTGTTGATAGATAAGTGGCGGGGTGTCAGAATTTAAATGACCTCATGTTGGGCCTGGTGGCACACTCTTGTAATCTCAGCACTTGAGAGGCTGAAGAATGGTGATTGTGAGTTCACGTACAGGGCTTCCTAGCAAGGCCCTGTCTGAAAGCCAACAATAAAAATGGAGTCACTTGTGCCAGCCCTGCCAAAAGTAATTAAAGCAGAGAGGTTATGGAGACACAGTCCTTACTCATGGTTACTTGATATCTTCTGTCCTTGGCTCTTCCCACTTGTATTTCATTTACCATATTTGCTTCAGGTACAAGGGTATTTCAGAAACTTTCATATCAAGTTCAGCAAACCCCAAATCCCCAGATTGAGGTCTGAAAACAGATAAGGGATGTGAAATTACCTTAACGGGAGAGGCAATATCATAGGTATTTCACCTGCCAAAAATGTATTGTTTTCATAGGATCTGTTAAAAACTGTTTTGATCTAACAAATGTGCTTAATCAGCTCATGATATTATTTCTGATATAAAAAGAAGGGGGGGCTCTTCAGTTTTTATCTGTTTTTTCCTTACTCCTTGGCACCAAAGGGGAGCATCCTGAGTCTTCCTGTCTTTTGCCCTTTTAATTTTAACAACCTACTGTTGTGTATGGTGTGCACAGCTATAGGCCAGAGAATTCCCTTATGGATAAGAACCTGTAGTGACAAATTGAATGTATGGTAGAGGATGCACTGAAACAGATCTTGTAGATATGAATCATTGATAATCATTGATAAGTGGAGAATCATAGGGCCTGAGTATGAGTATTTCTGTATTCTATACTCTAGGGACACTTTGTACTGCATGCTGCAGAAAAGACTTTACACATACATGCTGTTAGTAGCTTAGTACATAGACACTGCTACTGGCCTATTCTGAGTTAACTCTCCAGCCCAGGGGGAACCTACAGGACTATAGAGTCAGTACCAAGAGATGCTAAGCAGACAGTGTTCCAAGAAATACCTGAGCACAGATGTCTTGAGAGACAATAATAAAGGAAACGTGGCAGGGGCGATAAGAGAGGCACACACATCCCAAATTTCAGGAATGTGGATGACTACCCGAGAAGGCTCAGACTCAGCTCCAGAATGATTAACTGCCTTTGTCCTGCATATAAAACCTGATGGCTGGAGATGCTCTTAAGGCAGGTTTTCCTAGGGCACTAACCAGCCACCTTCTCAGATCATGATTCAGAATAAAGTACAACTCAGTTTCTGTCCCAGTTCTTTGGCATTTGTCGTAACAGGTAGCATGGGCTCCCATATTCTGATAACAAAACCTCACATGTTTTAGAAGAAGCCAAACTGAGCCTCCTTCACAACCAGATTATCTCTCATCAATACTATGGAGAGAGGGATGGCAATGACCCAGCTCACACATACACATTAACCTCTACCTTCTATTCTTTCAACATGCCTTCTAGACCCCTTATTGTTCTAATCATGCAATGGATTCATCCTGTCTCAGGTTCTCTCCATAAAATCTGGTCTGCTGAGGCTGGGGAGACAGCTCAGTGGTTAAGAGCACTAGGTGCTCTTGCAGAGGAACTGGGTTCAGTTCCTGGCACCCACATGGTGGCTAACAGCCATCCTTAATTCCAGTTCCAAGGGATCCAACATCCTCGTCTGGCCTCTGCAGGAATTACACAACAAACAGAGGTACACTTACATCCATACAGGCCAAACACTCATTCACAGAAAATTTGAATAAATAAATAAATAAATAAATAAATAAATAAATAAATAATTCTAAAGCCAGCCTCCCAGTGATAAACTTTCTTGGTGTGAGAGACAGATGAAAAAGCCTTCAGTATGTGAAGCCTGATGAGTCCTGAGCCAGGTAGAGATGAAGCCTTGTCAGAAGTCCCAGTGCCCTGCGCATGTTGTCAGATAGAATCTGAACTTTACGATATTCTGTGACAGGAACAGTTTCTATATTTGTCAGGATTTCATCAACTGTGTTAGAAACTAAGCTCAAGTTAACATAGGCCAAATTAAATGTTCTTGGCTCAAGTTTAATTTAGAGGTGAATCAGCTTCGGGATTTAGGGGTTCAACTCTGCCAGGCATGATGAGAACCTTTCTGCTTAACAGAATCTTTTTAATGTAGATTTTTTAATTGAATGTTTGTGCATTCATACAATAAGTCTTAATCATATTTAGACCCTCTCTCCTTCCTGTACCTTTCCAATACCCCCCCTCACTGAATTTTCTGCATTCTACCATGTATGTCAAGGCTTATCCAGCCAAGCTTTGGTATCTTGGTGCAGTGCAAGTTCATCCAGTGGAGTCTAGTCAGCCTATCTGGAGTCCCACCCTTAAAGAAGATCAACTCTCCCTCGCCCCACAGTAATCAATTACCAATAGCTCCTTGGCTAAGATGGAACTTGTTACCCATTTCCAGAATCTTGAACGGTGGAAGTCACCTCATCACTGCCTAATTTTCACCTAGTAAGTATTTCCATGTCCTTCTAAACTACAATAAGACAAATTTATGTTTATATGCCAAGAGATGCAACAGAGGGCCTTCTAGTGGCAGCGGGACAGAGACCTTGCAGTTTGGGGGGAAAGAGCAGAGGTTGGGAAAGGAGGTGGACACAGAAGAGCAGGAAACGTCATAGCTGAAGGTTCATGGCACCACAAATGCCTTGAGTTACTTTCTCTTGGTAGAGTATTCAAAGGATCTACTTGAAGCTGGAAACTACGAACCAGCAAGACTGCTGGTAAATAGCCTTCCTTGTTTTCTGGAAGGCGGCTGGAAAGCTCATGCAAAGGAATATGAGAACAATGATAAAACGCTACAGGGGCATGTGACAAAGCAAACACATCCAGGATTGAAGAATATGAAACCCAAGAGGGGAGATAAAAACAAATATTGTGTCAGAGAGACCTCCGGGTGTTTCTTTCGAAGCCCAGCAGTTCCTTCTTTGTCAAGTGATTTAAAGTTATTTGGCCAAGGATCCTGTGTTTCCTGCTTAGGGCAACTGTGCAGAGAACCCAGGAACCGCCTTCCTTCCTGACTTCAGAGGGGTTATCTCAAAGACTTCACCCTTTGTGATGCTGGTATCTACCTGTTTATTTTTGTTTGATTTTGCAATTTAACTAGTTTACTTTGAAATAAGCTTTAGGATAATGCCTTTAAGCCACAGGATTAGTTCATTGTTTTTTAATTACTCACTTAGAAAGAGCCCATAATTTTGGAGGCTGCCCAGTTCCTTGGCTCATCATGGGCTACTATAATAGAATTACTGGGGCTGGAGAGATAGCCTAGCGGTTGAGAGCACCTACTGCTCTTGCAGAGGACCTGGGTTCGATCCCCAGCAACCACATGGCGGCTGAGAACTGTCTGTAACTCTGATTCCAGGAGAACTCCAGTTGCAGGGGAATCCGAGACCCTCTTCTGACCTCTGCACCATTGCACGACACAGGTGCACAAACCTACATGCAGACAGTACATTCATACACATACAAAAATAAATAAAAAATAATAATATAATAGAATTACTAAAGCTAGGTAATTGTCTTAACCTTTTTTATTTTGGGCAGCATCTCATGTAGCCCAGGCTAGACCTGAACTCATTACACTGCTGAAGCCTTACCTTGAACTTCTAATCCTCCTGCCTTTACCACCATGTGCTGGGATTTCAGGTGTGTGCAATCATGTCCACTTATATGCTGTGCTGTGAACGGAACCCTGGGCCTTGTGCATACTACAAACTGAATCACACCCCTCTCCTTAAGTGTCTTATTTTTACTTTATGTGTATGAGTGTGTTGCCTACGTGTATGTAAGTGTACCAATGTTGTGTAGTGCCCAAGGAGTTCAAAACAGGGCACCTTATTCCCCTGGAACAGGAGTTATATGGATGGCTGTTAGCCGCATGTGAGTGCTGGGATCTGAACCTCGGTCCTCTGAAAGAAAAGTCAGTGCTCTCAACTGATACGCCATCTGTCCAGCCCTATAGTGGAATTTTTATTTTAAAATGCTTTACTAGTCCTGGGGAATTTCACGCAATGCATTTTGATCTCATTCACCCCTCCTCCTCATCCCCCCCCTCAAACCACCCATCTCACTACTCAGTCAGCTTCCTGTACTCTTGTTTTTTTTTAAAGTCCATTGAGTCCAGTTAGTGTTGCCCAAATATTCTTAGGTACAGGTCCATGCCCTGGAGCAGGGACAGCCTACCAGAATTCACACACTTAAAGAAAGCTGATTCTCCCTTTCCCAGCATCTATGAGTTGCCAACAGTGCCTCAGCCAGGGGTGGGACATGGCGCCCACCTCCTGCATCCAAGCTGCGATTTTTTTTCTGGCTTGAGATTGAGCCGATCTTGTGCATGCTGTCACCACCACTCTGAGTTCATATATGCAAATGTTCTTTTGTGCCCAGAAAACACTGTTTAATTGTAGTCATCTGCCACCTCTAGCTCTTAGAGTCTTTTCACTCCCTCTTCCTTGAAGATCCCTGAGCCTTGGGGGAAGGGGTGCGATTCAGAACTCCCATGTGGAGTTGAGCACTTGGCAGTCTCTCACTGTCTGCATGATGATCAGTTCTGAGTCTCTATGTTAATTGCTGTCTACTGACAAAAGGTTCTCTGAACAGGGTTGTAATCTGCAGTAATCTATGTGTATAGTGATTCATCATTAGGATCCACTTTAATATGAGGTCCATTTAGCAGAATCATAGTAGTAAGTTCTCCCCTAGGCCCTACAGTCTGTCTACCCACAGGTTCTTGGCTCTAATGAAGGTACCAAATATGGGTTCCAACTTGTGGGCTGGTCTTAAATCCAAATCAAAAAGTGTTTGGTTACTCTAATAACATTCATGCCATCGTTGCACCAGTCGGTGTATCTGCAGCTTGTTGGGTTCACAGCTGGGGATGACTGATGATTACTCTTCTCCTCCAGGTAGTTTTCGTGACTCCTTATAGTACTATGAATGCTAGCCAGTAGGAATGAAGCTCTGAAGTCGGTACCAGCTTCCAGATTATATGATTCAAGTATGTAGTATCTTCAGCAATAGGGTCTTACCATCAAATTCTGGGGGGTTACCAAGAGCAATGTCAATATCCATCAATGTTTGGCAATCTACAGGACCCTACTGGCCAATGATTCCAAAAGAGGTAACCTGTTCCTGGCTCTGGGCTTTCTATTTGCTGGACTCTGGTGTCCAGTACAGGCATTGTCTTCCCATTGTAGGGGGATTTCACTTAAGCTCTTTTTATGTTTGTACATGTATATATTTTAGGCAGTTTCTACAACAGTGGGTCTCCATGTGACTTTTCCAAAAGGCCTTTTAGTGTTGGTTGTCTCTCCCCAAATTCCTTCCTTTCCCCTCCTCTCCCTTCCTGTTCCCTCCTCCATACAATGGAATATTATCCAGCTGTTTAGTAAAACAAAATTGTGCTGAAGACATGGCTCTGCTGTTAAGAGCACTGGCTTCTCTTGCAGAAGACCTGAGTTTGAATCCCAGCACCCACATGGCACCCAACGAACATCTTCTTATGTCCTCTGCAGGCATTGTATGGCACAGGTGCACTTACATACAAGCAGGCATAACACCCATGCACATAAAATAAATAGACTTTTAGAAAGGAAAAAAGAAAAAGAATATTATGAAATTTACAGGTAAGTGGATATAACAGGAAACAATCATCCTAAGTGAAATAAACCAGACCCAGAAAGACAAACACCTTATATTCTCTCATAATTGGATGCTAACTTTGAATCTTTACATATGAATGTTTTATTTGAAAAATCCATAGAGGTCAGGAAACTATTAAGGAGCCCTGGGGGAGTGGTTCATAAGAGGGGAGATAGAATGCAGTGCTGTAAACGGGGAAGAGGGGTATAATAGAATAGAAAGGGATAAATGGTGTAGGGAATGAAAGGATAGAGTAGAGGAGGGAGTATCAGGAGGGATAACTAATACTAAAGGGTTTGTGAAAGAGTCATAGAAACATACTACTGTCAAAATATGTACATATACAGTATAAAGAGAGACTTAATGGAGTCACCCTATAATGGGAGTATCTATGCCTCCTCCCAACAACACAGGCTAGCAAAAATAGAACCCAATGCCAGGACTGGACTTCCTCTCTTGGAGTTGTGGACAGAGGGCTCCCATAGAACCTCAAACAATACTGGCTATTGTCACCACTCTTGAATTATCTGTCAGAACTTAATGGTAAGACCCTGTTGCTGAAAGACACCACATATGTGAGCTGTAAATTAAATAAGGAAAAACCAAGCTGGTACTAATTTCAAAACTTCAATTGTACTGGCTAGCTTTCATAGTGCTGGTTGGTTCTGTGCACACTATTGAGAGAAAAAGAAAAGTAATCATCAATCTAACCTAGATGTGAACTCACTGAGCTACAATTATGACTGGCCTGGCAAGATATACCCATTAGTGCAGTAGTGGCACTAATGCTATGGGAGTACCAACCACTTTCTGATAGGATTTAAGCCCCACTTAACAAGTTGTAGCTTCTACTTGGCACTGTTATTGGGGCCAAGAACTTGTGACAAAGCCTAGCAGAAAACTCTTAGAAATTGTAAACACTTTCATCAAATGGCAGGATAAACATCAACATACAAAAAGAGTAGCTGTTTTATATAACCATAATGAACATGCTAAGAAAGACATGGGGGAAAATACTATTTACAATAGCTTTAAGAAATACTTGGGGGGCTGGAGAGATGGCATAGTGGTTAAGAGCACCAACTGCTCATGCAGAGGACCCGGGGTTCAATCCCCAGACCCACATGGTGGCTGAGAACGGTCTTTGACTCCAGTTCCAGGGGAATCTGATGCCCTCTTCTGATCTCCACAGCATTGCACAACACAGGTGCACAAACCTACATGCAGACAGTACATTCATACGCATAAAAAAATAATAAATAAAAAAATTTTTAAAAAGAAATACTTGTGGCAGAGGAGGTGGCAACATTGCAGACTCCCTACAAACTAGCTAGGGAACACCTTGGGCCCCTCCCCCAGCTCCGGGCTAGGCTTCTCTCCCCCTGGATCCAGATACGGACTTTGTAACCAGCCCTGGAGAGCTGGTAGGTGGACCCTCCATGAGAGTGAGTGTATGAGGCTAACTTCTGCTCAGTACTGAGAGTATATAAATTACTCAAAAAACAAAGGACCAAGAAAGCAAATGACCCAATGAAAAGATGGCCTAAAGATCTGAACAGAGACTTCTCAAGAGAGGAAGTAAAGATGGCCAAAAACCATCTTAAAAACTGTTCAACATAATTAGTAATTAAGGAAATGCACATTAAAAGCACTTTAAGATTTCATCTTACCCCAGTAAGACTGGCTATGAGCAAGAAAATAAATTATACCAAATTCTGGAGAAGGTGTGGAGAAAGGGGGAACACTCATTCGCTGCTGGTAGAATTGCAAACTCATGCAACCCCTATGGAAAGCAGTGTGAAGAACTCTTAAAAACTAAAAATGTAGCACTCAGGAGGCAGAGGCAGGCAGATCTCTGTGAGTTCAAGGCCAGCCTGGTCTACAGAGTGAGCTCCAGGCCAGCTGGGACTTAAAGGGAGACCCTGTCTCAAAAATACAAAAAAAAAAAAAATTTTTGTTTGGTTTGTGTTTTTGAGACACGGTCTTCCTGTAGACTCTGGCGTCCTAAGAACTCACCTGTAGACCAGGCTGGCTCAACTCACAGAGATCCGCGCGCCTCTGCACTCCCAAGCAGATGCTGGATTAAAAGGCGTGCGGCCACCACCAGGTTTTTTTTCATTTATTTTTGTTTTATTTTACGTTTATTTGCATGCGGTCTGTGCACCCGGTGTCCGTGAAATGCCGCAGAGGCAGAAGAGGTGTCGTGATCCCCCTGGAACCTGGAGTTCTCCTGGAATTGGAGTTTCAGACAGGTTCGCGGGCACCATGTGGTGCTGGGGATCAACCCGGGTCCTCTGTAAGAGCGGTCCGGCACTCTTAACCGCTTGGCCAAGTTATGACCCCTCTTTTACATTATTTTTTTGGTTCTCAAACAACCTGTGTATTATATTTTAGAATCCTTAAAAAATAAATAAATAACAACAAAAAAAGCAGTGTTCACATCACTATCATTAACGAAATGCAAATCAAAACCACTTTAAGATATCTTACTCCATATAAGACTGGCTAGGATCAAGGAAACAAATGATACCAAGTGCTAGAAGAGTTTTGGGGAAAGGGGAACACTCATCCACTGCTGGTGGGAATGTACTCGAACAGCCACTATGGAAGCAGTGTGGGGAACCCTTTGAAGACTTGGAATGAACTTGCCACCCGACCCAGCCATACACTCCTGGGCATGTACCCTCAAGACTCATTCCTCCACAGAGATACATGCCACGGCCATGTTTATTTCAGCTCTCTTCCAATACAAGGAGCTGGAACCAACCCAAATGCCCCTCAACTGATGAGTGGTTAGAGAAAATGTGGTTACATCTACACAATGGAGTTCTAGAGCAGTAAAGAAAGACGACATCATGAGCTTTGCAGGAAAATGGCTGGAGCTAGAGGACATCATGCTGAGTGAAGTAACACAGTCCCAGAAAAACAAACTATGAATGATATCCCTCATCTGTGGATGCTAGTGCCAATTACCTAGTTGTAAGTATTTCTTGTGCAGGCCCCTTGAGCTTTTGTCCAAAGCAAGCTGGGAGTATGACATATGGAAACAACAACAACAATAAGAACAAACAACAAGAAAGGACTGCATCAAAGAACTGGACTGAAACTGAACTTCTGCTCAAAACAGTCAACTTCCACAGGAGAATATGAGAAAGACTGAGAAAGATGAAAAGCATGTTTGGCAGAATGCATGAGGCTCTGGTGGGGTGGGGGATGGGGTCAACACGGGTCTAGATTGATAAAAAAATATATAAATAAATATTAAAAAACCCCCACCACACTATGGCTCTACAATCATTTGAAATCAGGTAGTATGATACATCTAGCATTGTTCTTGCTCACGATTCCTTGAGTTCTTTGTGGCTTCTTGTGCTTCCATATGAGTTCTAAAGTTTATCCCCATTTCTGTGAAGAAAATCATTGGAACTTTGATTCAATGATGATTACATTGAATCTGTAGGTCACTTTTGACAATTTTTAAAACTATGATTCTGCTGATCCATGAGCGTCGGAATCCTTCATATTTTCTAGTGTCTTCCTGAATTATTTTCTTCAGTATTTTAAAGTGTTCATTATAGAAATATTTCAGCTTTATTTATAAGCATTTCTTTTTTAATGTACTTAAAAAAGATTTATTCTTTCTCATAAATCTTTGAACTGAGCAAAATAGAGACATACTTCAAGCTATGTCTATAGCAGTATCAGTCAATGTAGCATTATCTTTACTGATCAATACCCACTTTTACTTACATGTAAGGATTTGGTGCTGGGATCCACAAAGAGGGATACCATACTTCTTTTGTTTTTCTGAGACTGTATTACTTCAGTTAGCATAACAGCTTCTAGTTCCATTTATTTATCTGCAAAGTTCATGTCATCTTTCTTTACCACTGCATAGAACTCCATTTTGTAAATTTTTTTGTCTTTTTTATTTTCCATTCATCCTTGTTGAGGGCATTGCTTGCTTCCAGCTCTTTGCCATTGTGAAAGGGAGCTGAATAACATGGCTGTGCATGTATCTCTGCTATATGATGAATCCTTTGGGTAGACACCCAGGGTGGTATGATTGGGTCAAATTGTAGGTCCATTTTTAAGTCTTTTTTTTTTTTTTTTTTTTTTGTCTTTTTGAGACAGGGTCTCCCTTTAAGTCCAGCTGGCCTGGAGCTCACTCTGTAGACCAGGGCTGGCCTTGAACTCACAGAGGGTCTGCCTGCTCATGCCTCCTGAGTGCTACATTTTTAGTTTTAGAGTTTCACACTGCTTTCTCTAGGAGGTTGCATGAGTTTGCAATTCTACCAGCAGCGAATGAGTGTTCCCCCTTTCTCCACACTCTCCAGAATTTGGTTATAATTTATTTTCTGGCTCATAGCCAGTCTTACTGGGGTAAGATTGAAATCTTAAAGTGCCTTTTAATGTGCATTTCCTTAATTACTATTATGTTTGAACAGTTTTTAAGATGGTTTTTGGCCATCTTTACTTCCTCTCTTGAGAAGTCTCTGTTCAAGATCTTTAGGCCTCTTTTCATTGGGTCATTGCTTTCTTGGTCCTTTGTTTTTTGAGTAATTTTATACTCTCAGTACTGAGCAGAGTTAACTGCATACCTCACTCTCATGGAGGTCACCCTACCAGCTCTCCAGGGCTGGTTACAAAGTCCGTCATCTGGATCCCAGGGGGAGAGAAGCTAGCCGGAGCTGGGGGAGGGGCCCAAGGTGTTCCCTAGCTAGTTTGTAGGGAGTCTGCAATGTTGCCACCTCCTCTGCCACAAGTATTTCTTTTTTAAAATTTTTTTATTTATTACTTTTTTTATGCGTATGAATACTGTCTGCATGTTAGGTTTGTGCACCTGTGTTGTTGCAATGCTGGTGGAGATCAGAAAGGGCATCAGATTCCCCTGGAACTGGAGTCAAAGACCCGTTCTCAGCCACCATGTGGGTCTGGGGATTGAACCCGGTCCTCTGCATGAGCAGTTGGGCGTCTTAACCACTATGCCAATCTCCTCCAGCCCCCACAAGTATTTCTTAAAGCTATTGTAAATAGTATTTTCCCCCATGTCTTTCGTAGCATGTTTTTTATGGTTTATAAAACAGCTACTTTTGTTATGTTGATGTTTATCCTGCCATTTGATGAAGTGTTTACAATGTGCTAAGAGTTTTTTTCTGCTAGGCTTCTTGGTCACAGTTCTTGGCCCCAATAACGTGGCCAAGTAGAAGCTACAACTTGTTAAGTGGGGCTTGAAAACCTATCAGAAAGTAGGTTGGTACTCCCATTGCATTAGTGCACTACTGCACTAATGGGTATACTTGCCAACCATTATAAGTGTAGCTCAGTGAGTTCACATCTAGGTTAGATTGATGATTACTTTTCTGTTTTCTCCTCCATAGTGTGCACAGAACCAACCAGCACTATGAAAGCGAGCCATAATTTTGAAGATTCATGAATCAGTATCAGCTTGGTTTTTCCTTATTTAATTTACAGCTACACATATGTGGTGTCTTCAGCAAAGGTCCTTACCATCTAAGTTGCATGACAGATAATTCAGAGCAGTGGTCAATGAGTCAGTATTGTTTGAGGTTCTATGGGAGCCCTACGTCCACAACTCCAAGAGAGGAAGTCCAGTCCTGGCATTGGGTTCTATTTTTGCTAGCCTGTGGTGTTGGGNTTTTATTGTTTAATTTTTTAATTTAATTTCTGACTGATAGATAAAATACCAAGTAATTGGATTGCTTTTTTGGTGGAAAATGGGGTTTGAAATTTTAAAAAAAACATTTCTAAGGTAAAGAACTGGCCAGAGTGGGGATGTCCCTGATAAGATTTACATTAAATTATATAATTGTGGCAGAGAGGAACAGAGAAGATTGTCAGACCCCAGATTGTTACAGCGAACATGGAAATTATAGAGCTGCCAGCCTCTGAACTCAGCTAATGTGAAAAGTGAACAAAAAACCGGTAACAATGTGCAGCAGGCAAAAGACCCATTGCCCAACTCAGACAATCCCAGCAAAAATGGGGAAAAACTGGGCATCAATGTCTTTTTCCCCAACCCTAGCAATTTTTAGGGAGAGGTTGATGATTCTTTTAAGTTGTGGACTCTTAGGATAGTGAATGGATCAGCAATGAACTCGTAGCTAAGACACATGGGATGTCCCAGGATGTTTTGCTTACCCAGACCGGACTAAATTGAAGCATACCTGAAATCTGTGGGAGGGCTATGGAGTTTTGGGGTACAGTTTCTAAATTTAATTTGAGATGTTATATATGAAATGTACAAAAAACTCAATGTAAAACAATTTTTAAATGTTTAATTTGGTGGGGGGGGAAAAAACGACTTGTCAGCATTTTTTTTTATATTTCCCTTGTTCTTATCCCCTATTCCTATTTTATTTTTTTTTTATTATGTTGAGTTTCCTAAATTCATAGTATTTATTACCTAATCCTTTATAAGAGAGTTCTTGGTTCTCAGTGCCTTAGGTGTGGTGGTTCCTCCGTCAGTATGGGTATCTGCGGTTGATATCGGACTTCTCCCAGTAGTGTCAGTGCTGTCCACATAGACAGAATATATCGCTAATCTTTCTCTGACTGCGCCAGGCCCAGCAGTCTCCCTAGGAACTCCCGAGCTGGCCCAGATTTGCCGAGCCCCGCACGGTGTGAATGAGACAGAAGCTGCGTCCTGAGAAACACCGAGCCTTTATCCTTATGCTGGATAAATTTCAAGATGAGATAGAACCGAGCATCGTGTTCCTTGTGTGGACAGTTCACTTGTACTTTATTCTACAGAGCAGAATGTGAAGAAAATTAAAATCCAGTTATATTTTCGACGTATGGCCATAACCAGCAGATTTTAATTTTCCACGTTTTCAGTCAAGTGATAACCCCCAATTTAGGCCAAGCACAGAAGTCAGGATGTACGACTGAATCGGAAGAGGCTTTTCTAATGATGTGTGTGATGATGGGGGTGAAGACGTATATTATTAACCAATTTGCGACACCCCAGTGAAAATGTTAAATTGCCCCCGAAGATACAACAAATTAAAGAGGTCTTTCCCGCAATCTCAGATGAAAATAGAGGGAACTCTTGCGAGACTGGTGGTTCAATGGTGACCCGAAAGACTGGCTTTAACTCCTGTCAACAAAACTGAACTATGACAGAATGTCAGAGATTCAGGGTGGGAGAAAAACCAGTACAGAGAGCCGTGACCAGACATTAATCCAAGCCAATTGGCCCCATTTCAGATTCAGTTTAGAGATAAATGTTAACCGTAATAACGGAATTCAAGCCCCAGAGAATGAAAATGAGCCATCTGCAAGAAGTCGTAGTAGAGAAAACGTGGAAAACAGCCAAAGGCAAGTAGAAAATCCAGGATCCGAATCAACCTCTGTCAGACCACCTAGGTCAGAACGAAATTCAACAGAACCATTAACAGACATGCCATCCACCAGAGGTCAGAGGAGGGCAAGAAGCCAGAGCCCAGACTGTCGGAGAACCAGAGCGAGAGCTGAAAGAAGTAGGTCACCTCTGCATCCATGAGTACATCCATGGAAGAGCTCTCGGAGAATGTTTATCTCAGACTTGTAGAGACCCTGTTTAGTAACTATGAAGTCCCCAGAAACCCAACCGTAGCCTTGAACGGCCAGATAATTGTGCCTAGCTGCTTGGGGAGAAGCTTCTTGAGCATTCCCGGGGGAAGAAATGTGTCATCCAGGAACAGTTCTCACACACTACCCCAGTTGAGACAACTGGGATCAGACAGAACCTCACCATATCCCTTATTTCAAAGTAAAAAGTCCCCGCCTGGAGAATATCACAGAGAGATAGCTAGCTGTAGTAGAATCCGTCAAAGCTCAAACAAACAACCCCTTTCACTATGAACATGAGGGTTTAGCGCACATGTTACCTTCGCTGGGAGGTGTGAGAACCTATGTCAGTACTATCAGGATTCCCATACTCAGAATCTTGAATATTGGCCCGAGTGAAACTACACCTACTGCAATCCAGACCATGTTGAGGCAGATAAGGACAGGTTTTGATGAGCTAAGCTACTTCATGTACAGTGACAATGATTCAGAGCCTAGTGCTTCAGGCCCAAGTCAAAATATGGACAGGGCAGAGTCACAGAGTGGAAGAAGGAGCTGGGCTGCTGGTAACGGTTCTGGATCGAGCTCCAGCCCCAATCTCAGTTCCAGCATAGAAAGTTTAGAAAGTAGCTCAGAGGTATTCCAGGGAGGTAACGGAGGAGGCTCAACTGCTTCAGGAGGTGCCAGGCCAGAAGTCCAATTTAGGCCCTCAATTGGCATGGACAGGGGTTGCCTTTCCTTTGCCTTTCTTAGGTCTTTCCCCCGTCTCTTTAATGAGGGATGATGATGATGATGATGACCAACCTCGATGACTCACCAAAGAGCAGAATGACAACTTGGCAATGAGTTTTGGTGAAAATGATGCATTGAAGACATGTCCTGTTTGCATTACAGAATATACAGAAGGCAACAAACTTCGTAAACTGCCTTGTTCCCATGAGTACCATGTTCACTGCATTGATCGCTGGTTGTCTGAGAATTCTACCTGTCCCATCTGTCGCAGAGCTGTCTTAGCTTCTGGGAGCAGAGAAAGTGTTGTGTAATTAAGATCTGAACTCTCAGCTGTGGAGGTGGAATAGGGATGGGCAAACAAATCTTTTGCTTTATGTCCGCCTTTTGAGTGGTGCTTCGATGTAAAATAACAACCTGAATTGATCATATTTTTCTGAAGGAATCATGTTTTCCAGAATGAAAATAATGTTTTAAAAGCCATATTTTAGGACTAAAACATTTCATGTCAGTACCAGGTGAATTGCTAACATCTCTGTTACTGATAATTTAACCATGTATGATGTCAGTTTCTCCTTTGTTATCTTAAGGTCTGCCTTAGAGGTCGTATATCAAGTTGACCTCTTTTTTAATTTTACAGGCCATAAGAGAGGCATTCCAGAAAATCCTACTCAAGACTAAGTTACGTTATGTGTCTTATAAATGATTTACTTAAAGCTACACTATCATTCCCAGTCATCCCAATGACACAAATATAGTCTCATTCTGAATATTGTTTGATCCACCTTTCAGACTAGTCAATACTGAACATGTCAGGTAAATAACATTAAAGTTAGGATCTTCTAAGCATATAACTGTCCTAAATCCATCACTGCGGCACACAATAGAGTGAACTTATAGTTCAATTGAGGTATTTATTTTGTGGAAATACTAAAAAGCCTATGCTGTGTAAGTGAAGAAATCACATTCTTTATAAATGTAAACTATTTTCGTAGAGGCTCCAGTCTTTCTCCAATGCACTGTTGTATTTTTAATGCATTAAAAATTGTAAAGTACCATTTCTTTAAATAAAATAAAAAGAAACTTTTCTATTTCAAGAGCATCCTATTTCGTCAATGATGAGCTTAATACTGGCCTATAAAATTGCTGTCAGAACAGTCCTTCCGCATGCTAAGTTCCACTGTAGTCCCTTACTTTTTCTCTATCAAATTCAGAGTATCAGGGTTTATGTTGAATTCCTTGATCCATTTGGAATGGTGAGAGGGATCTAATTTCATTCTTGTGACATGCAGCATCTAGGTTGACAACACCATTTTGTGAATATGCTTTCTTTATACAGTGTGTATTTGTGGCTGTGAATTGTGTGAATTTAAATTTGGTCCTCAATTCTAGTCCACCAATTAATGTGTCTCTTTTTATGCCAATACCATGTCGTTTTATTACTATAGGCTTGTAGTATAATTTTAATTTAAGATAAAATCTTTCATCGTGTTTCTTTTTATTGTTCAGAATTATTTTGCTATCTTCTGTTTTGTGTTATGTGTGGTGATGTGTTGTGTTTCCATATGAAATTGAGGGTAGTTTTTTCAGCGTTTGTGAAGAATTGTGTTGGAATTTTAAATGTTATTAGGCATAAATTTTGTAGATAGTTTTGGTAAGGATGCCTATTTTTTTCACAGATCTAATCCACATGATCTATGACATGGGAGGTTGTTTCATCCTTCTGATGTCTTTTTTGATTTCTTTCTTCACTGTCGCCAAACTTTTGGATACACAAGTCTTTCATGTTTTTGGTTGGATTTCTTTCAAGATATTGTTTTAAGGTTATTTGAATGGCATTGTTTCCTTCATTTCTTTCTCAGATATTGTTGTTGGTTAGAAGAAGGCTATGATGTTGTTTCTGAGGTAATTTACATTTTGTTATTTTGCTGAGTGTGTTTATCAGCCCTAGAAGTTTTCTTGTAGAACTGAGGACGTTTTTAAAAAAATTATATTATTATATTTATTTTTATCTTTATTTTTTATGTTATGAATGGTTACTTGTCGTGCATGTAGGTTTGTGCACCACATGTCGTGCAAGCCATGGAGGTCCAGAAGAGGGGTGTCCAATTCCCCTGGACTGGAGTTAGAAGATGGTTTCTCAGCCACCATGTGGAAGTTGCTGGGATCGAACCCAGGTCCTCTGCAAGAGCAGTTTGGCGCCTTTTGGGGGGGGCTCTTAACCACTAGGCCATCTCTCCACCCTTGAGGGCGACTTTTATCTACCAGAAAAATATCATCTGCTGAAAAACATGTTTGGGCAGATGCGAGCCTCTGGTGGTGGGAGGTAGGGGGGGAAAACACGGGTCTAGATATTGACTGTAACTATCTGGTACAAGAAATATATATAAAAAAATAAATTAATTAAAAAAATTATCATTTGACTAGTATTTACTTTTTCCTTTTAAAAACAATCTCTTATCCTTCATTCTCTTTCACCGCTTAACTGTCTATTCTAGCTAAAACTTTAAGCACTCTATTGAACAGGAGTTGAGAGTGTGGATATGCCTAGTCTCATTCCTGATTCTACTCAAATGCTTTTGAGAGTTTTTTTTCTGTTGTACCATGGGTTGTTGTGTATTGGACCTTTGTTATTACTATACTGAAATGTTCTTTTATATTAGGATCTCTCCATATTTTATCATAAGGAATGGTTTCTTTTTGCCAAATGCCTTTTCGCATCCTAAATGAAATAATCATGGTGGTTCTCTTTTCTTAAATCTATTCATGTAATGGATTACTTTAACAATTATATAGTTAGAAAGTATCCCCAGCCGAAGCAATGGTTGTGGCAGTGCCTTTAAGAGGGCAGCTCTGAACTTCCACAGCCGCCTAACTCTAATGTACTGTCCTCCAGCACGGGAGGTGCTTTTTGGAACAGGGTCCCTGTACCCCAGCTGTCCTGGAACTCACTCGTAACCAGGCGGCCTCAAATCACAGAGAATTCCACCATGCCTCTACCCTCCAAGGCTTAGGATCAAAGGCTGTGCCACCACACCGCCGTGCTAAGACCGCATTTTTTTTTCCTCTTCATTACGTATCTGCAATGTTTTCTAAGATTCGATATATGAATAAAGGACCTTTTCTGACTCTGCTCCATTTGTAGGCGCCTCTCCCATATGAAATTCCTCATTACATCAAAGAGTTAACACATAGTGTAAAGACCTTTCATGTGGTCACTTTCAGGTGTTCTTGCCCAGTTATTGAATTCTTTATGGCTGCCTTAAGCTTGAAACAGTGTTAGAAGATGACGCCGTAACAGTTTTCATAGTTGTAGGGTTGTTTCTGCCGTATAAATTCTTCTGATCTTTAGTTTCAATCTTAGTATTGTTAAAGGACTTGGTCACATTCATTACATTTCTAAGTTTGGCTGATTCCAAGAAATTCTCTCATTGATAATCCTAAGTGTGACACTATGATAAAGGACTTTGTTGCACTTTTCACAGGTTCTTACATTTTCATGGGTCGTAAGGTGTTCATACAGTATGAATTGTCTGATTGTACTCTATGAGTGAGGTCTTGGATAAGGACTTATCACATTCTTACATTAGTGGTGGTTTCTGGTCAAATTCCTCAATTTGCAGGGTTTCTCTCCATTATGAATTTTTTAAATTTTATTGATTTTTTATGTGTGTATGAGTGTACTGTCTGCATGTAGGTTTGTGCACCCATGTTGTAGGCAATGACGAGCGGAGGTCAGAAGAGGGTGGTCGGATTCCCCTGGAACTGTGAGTTTCCTGAATTGGAGTTACATTGAGTATTCTAGTCTTTCTGCCTTGTGTGGGGGTGATACGTCCTCTGCGAATGGAGGCAGTCGGTGCTCTTTAAACCACTAGTGCTATCTCCTCCAGCCCTTCCATTTGTATATTCTTTAGGTTGTGGTCTAAGAAATGAACTATAACTAAAAAATCTTGTCACATCTTTCACATTTGTTAGGGTTTCCCTCCACTATTGAATTCTCTTCATGTAGCTTTTAAACTTTCCCTCTGAGTAAGGACGTTTGTGACATTCTTCAATTGATAGGCGTTTCTCTCCATTATGAATTTCTATCTGTCATGTATCTAAAGACTTGCTTTCGTTAAATAGGACTGTACGCTTTTTCACATTTGTAGGGTTGTCTCCAGTATGTAATGTCTCTCATGTAACTCTAAGAATGTGGCATGTACAATAAAGGACCTGTCATATGTCTTCATTTGTAGGGTTTATCCGTCCTTGAATTTTATCATGTCACCTTAAAGATGTTCCCTCACAATTAAAGAACTTGTCACATTTTTCACATTTGAGGTTTCCCTCCAGTATGGAATTCTCTCATGTACTCTAAGAATATGAATTATGGACTAAATAGGGATCGTGTCACATTCTTCACATTTGTAAGGATTTCACTCCACGTGTAATTGTCTGATGTGGGGTCTGAAGATCTTCGCATTTTGACTAAAGAATTGTCAATATTTTTGGGTTCTCAGTCCAAGCTATGACATCTCTCATTTGCTCTATGATCTGTCGATGACCTTGGTAGAATATTTGTCAAAATTATTTCCAATCTTTCAGGCAATCTCTCCAGTATTGAATACTCTCATGTACTCTAAGAATGACACTGAATAATAGGCTTCATCATTCACATAGATTTTCACCCTTTATGGAAGTTTCTCTCAAGTTTGAGATCAGCCTGAATAATGGACCTTTTGTCTTATCTTATATTACATTGACACGAGTAATTGTAGGGATTTCTCCCATGTATACATTCTCTTGATGTCTTCTAAGTATGCAGTTTCTGGTTGGCTACAGTCTGCACTCTCTTCACATTCAGGGCTCTTTGCTTTCTCCAGGTAGGCAGATCATAGACAGGTATTACACCCTAGCACAACCTATAGAACCAGATGCTGTAATTCCCCAACATTGTCTCCCTGTACAAAGCCTCTGAGCAGAGGCTAGACACTTCCAACTTTCCTTTCCTGGGAGACAGTCAACGGAACATATAAAGCAAATGGATCCTCCTGATCCCCGCTGCAGCCGCTTGCCATGTCCGAATCTTCTCTGCCCCGGAATCCCTGAGAATGTTGCAGTACGGTGCTTGTGCATCGTGAGCAGTGAACTTCCATTCCTACCTGTTCAGCTGTAGGACAGCCTGATGAGAGATGGAGCGTACCGACCTAAACCAGCACTGTCTAAGGGACTTCCATGACCCTTCAAAAAACATCAGGAATGGACCTGACCCAATGGAAGATATTTGCTTGACTTTCAAACCATCAAGTTTTCATCCATGAGCTGTTTTCAACTATATCCATCTCTTTAGTATATTATTTGGTTTAATTGAGCTTTCTGCATCATATACAGTTGTGTTTCTTCCTAACTTTCTCGACTTTGATTTAGATTGACTTGCTCATTTCATTATCTCTTTGTCTTCTTGTTGCTTGACCACACCTGTAATCTTCTTTTAAATCTCTGTATGGAATATCTCCTGGGGTCATTTTCGCCGCTATGAGTGTTCATTTCTGTGGATTTGAATTTTTGAGAGCCACGTTATTTTGGTCTGTTGGTTTTTAATTCCTATGTGGGATTTATGCCATCTGGACGTTTAGTTTGTTGTTTGAGTTTTTTTTCTTTGTTCAAGTCACCTTTTTTCTCCTTCGAGCAGAGTTGTCTGCTATATACTGTTCAGGATGTTAAACTTCAATAGGTTTGGGATGTCAAACTTCTTTACAGCTTCTTATCTTCTGTGCTTCTCTTTGGTTAGAGGCAGTTCTGGTACGTCTTTCATTGCAGGTGGTCTTGATCAGGAGCTTTGGAATAACTCTTTCCCCTATGCAGTGGTAAACTGATTCCTGAGTCTCAAGGTTGAGATGAAACAATGGGGGGTCCCAGTCAGCAGTTGGGCAGAGGTCTGGTGAGCCCTGGTGTAGAGAGGGACAGGACCTGCTGGCAGTTTTCAGAGTCGCCTGGCAGGGATGGACCAGGATCCTGGTATTAGTCCACAAATAGGAGGCGACTAGGAAGTAGGTTGGATGTCCCTGGCAAGATGGACTGTTTGGGTGAAGGCGGCTATCTGCATATAAAGTCTTGAGCTGCTTATTTTATTTATAAATTTGATCACAATGGCATTGCGCTTATTCCCTGAGTTGTTAAAAACGTAGACTAGCTCTCTAAGCGTGGTTTTTCTAATCCAGTCTCATTCTTACAACGGCAGCATGCCATCTTTCATAGTCCTTAACCGCATCTTCATCGCCGTATTCCTGCTGAGACATTGTATCATATTCCAAAAACTCCACAGTAATTGATTGCTTCAATATACCATACTTCTGGGTTCATCTTATTTGACATAATTCCCATGAGCCACTATTTTTCACATGGACTGTAAGAGATACCTGATTCCATCTGCCACAATTTATGTTAAGTGAATAAATTTAGCAAAAGGCCCAGAAACTGAAAGCACTACAAGGCTTAGCATCCAGGGTTTGCTCAATGGAAAAGATTAAGAATAAATTATTAGTACATTGTGTTCCATCCACCTCCTGCTTCTTAAGTTGCTGTGATCTCTGTGGTGTGACAGTCACTGAACACTTTTATTCTATGCTTCTGTTTTCTCCTTCAAAGTCCAGAGTCACACAATATAAAATAGAAAATCAGAACACATATCTGGCTTTTAGAGCAATTTGTGTTGTCAACAATATTAAAGTCTGAATTTGGAGTAATTACTTTCAAGGCCAATGAAGATCAAAAACAAATTTCATAAAGCTTTATTTGGTAACACAAATCTCATAATTCAGCTTAAAGAATGAGACCCTGGCCAGGTGGCCCCATTTCTTTTCTCCTCTGGGAAATGCACTGACTCTGACAGGCAGGTGTATCAGAAATTCAAGTCCAAATGGAAAGTATAGTGATATTTATTTCACAACACAATGAAGCAAATAATAAAGGATAATTAATCTTCTTTAGAGGATTGTAACCTCTGAAATAAAAGATTAACTCCATCCTGAGAAACCAGAACTAAAAGCATGTCGGTGACCCATTACCTATATCAATATATTTCACCGATCGGCTATCACTTACAAGGCTATTTCTTGTAATGGACCCACCATGCCCTTGGGAAAAAGCAAATTGTAATCCATGCCTGATCTTTTCTATGAAAATTTACACGGAATGAATATTAGTACTGGACCCTCTTTTTTTTTTTTTTTTTTTGTGTGTTGGTGTTTTGAGACCGGTCTTCCTGTAGACTCTGGCGTCCTAGAACTCACTCTGTAGACCAGTTGGCTCAACTCACAGAGACCGCGCGCCTCTGCTCCCAAGAAAGGTGCTAGGGTATTAGAAAGGCGTGCGCCACCAGCCAGGCTTTTTTTATTATTGTTCTGTATTGTGTAAGTTGTATGTTCATGAGGTCTGTGCACCCGGTGTCCGTGTAAAATGCCGCAAGAGGTGCAGAAGAGGGTGTCGGATTCCCTGGAACCTGGAGTTCCCTGGAATTGGAGTTTCAGACAGGGTTCCGGGCCACCATGTGGGTGCTGGGGATCAAACCCGGGTCCTCTGTAAGGAGCGGTCCGCGCACTCTTAACCGCTTAGGCCAAGTTATACCCTCTTTTACATATTTTTTGGTTCTGCAAACAAACCTGTGTATTCATATTTAAGAATTCCCTTAAAAAATAAATAAATAACAACAGAAAAAGGCTAGCCTTGTTCAACATCAGCTACATCATTAAGAAATGCAAATCAAAACCACTTTAAGTATCATTTACTCCATTAAGACTGGCTGAGATCAAGGAAACAAATGATACCAAGTGCTAGAAGAGGTTTGGGGAAAGGGGAACTCTATCCACTGTGGTGGGAATGTACTCGAACCACCAGCTATGGAAGCAGTGTGGAGAACCCTTTGAAGACTTGGAATGAACTTGCCACCCGACCCAGCCATACACTCCTGGGCATGTACCTCCAAGACTCATTCCTCCACAGAGATACATGCCACGGCCCTGTTTATTTCAGCTCTCTTCACAATATCAAGGAGCTGGAAACCAACCCAAATGCCCCTCAACTGATGAGTGGTTAGAGAAAATGTGGTTACATCTACACAATGGGTTCATGCAGCAGTAAAGAAAGACGACACCATGAGCTTTGCAGGAAAATGGCTGGAGCTAGAGGCCATCATGCTGAGTGAAGTAACACAGCCCCAGAAAAACCAATCTAATGAATGATATCCCTCATCTGTGGATGCTAGTGCCAATTACCTAGTTGTAAGTATTTCTTGTGCCAGGCCCCTTGAGCTTTTGTCCAAAGCAAGCTGGAGTGATGCATCATTGGAACAACAACAACAATAAGAAACAAACAACAGAAAGGACTGCATCAAAGAACTGACTGAAACTGAACTTCTGCTCCAAAACATCAACTTCCACAGGAGAATTTTGAGAAAGACTGAGAAAGATGAAAAGCATGTTGGCAGAATGCATGAGGCTCTGGGGGGTGGGGGATGGGGCACACGGGTCAGATTGATAAAAAAATATATAAATAAATAAATTAAAAAACCCCCACCACACTATGGCTCTACAATCATTTGAAATCAGGTAGTATGATACATCTAGCATTGTTCTTGCTCACGATTCCTTGAGTTCTTTGTGGCTTCTTGTGCTTCCATATGAGTTCTAAAGTTTATCCCCATTTCTGTAAGGCAAATCATTGGGAACTTGTGATCAATGAGATCACTTGAATCTGTAGGTCACTTTTGACAATTTTTAAAACTATGATTCTGCTGATCCATGAGCGTCGGAATCCTTCATATTTTCTAGTGTCTTCCTGAATTATTTTCTTCAGTATTTTAAAGTGTTCATTATAGAAATATTTCAGCTTTATTTATAAGCATTTTTTTTAATGTACTTAAAAAATATTTATTCTTTCTCATAAATCTTTGAACTGAGCAAAATAGAGACCATACTTCAAGTCTATATCTATATCGATAATGGTCATTGTGGCTATTATCCTTTACTGATCAATACCAACTTTACTTACATGTAAGTTTGGTGCTGGGATCCACAAAGAGGGATACCATACTTTTTTGTTTTTCTGAGACTGTATTACTTCAGTTAGCATAACAGCGCTAGTTTCATTATTTATCTGCAAAGTTCATGTCATCTTCTTTACCACGCATAGAACTCCATTTTGTAAATTGTATCCACATTTTCATTATTCCATTCATCCTTGACGACCACCTTAGGTTGCTTCCAGCTCTTTGCCATTGTGAAAGGAGCTGCAATAACATGGTGTGCATGTATCTCTGCTATATGATGAATCCTTTGGGTATACACCCAGGAGGGTATGATTGGGTTCAAATTGAGGTCCATTTTAGTCAAAAAAAAAAAAAAAAAGAGGGGTCATACTTAATATTCATTTGTGTAATTTCATAGAAAGATTCAAGGGCATGGATTACAATTTATTTTTTCCAATGGCATTCTGTTTTCCATTACAAAAATAACTTGTAATTGATAGCCTACTTTAAATTCATATTTATATTATTTAATTTTCACCCTACATGCTTTTTAGTTCTGGTTTCCAGGATGGAGTGTATCTATTTTATTTTCAGAGTTAAATCCTCTAAAGAACTTAATACTTCCTTATTATTTGCTTATTTGTTGTGAAATAAAATATCACTATACTTTCCATTTGGACTTGAATTTCTGATACCCCTGCCTCAGAGTCCTGATTTCAAGGAGAAAAGAAATGGGCCACCTTGGCCAGGTCTCTTCTTTAAGCTGAATTATGAGATTATGTAGTTACCAAATAAAGCTTTATGAAATTTGTTTTTGATCTTCATTGGCCTTGAAAGTAATTACTCCAAATTCAGACTTTAATATTGTTGACAACACAAATTGCTCTAAAAGCCAGATATGTGTTCTGATTTTCTATTTTATATTGTGTGACTCTGGACTTTGAAGGAAGGAGAAAGCAGAAGCCCAGAATAAAAGTGTTCAGTGACTGTCACACCACAGAGATCACAGCAACTTAAGAAGCAGGAGGTGGATGGAACACAATGTACTAATAATTTATTCTTAATCTTTTCCATTGAGCAAACCCTGGATGCTAAGCCTTGTAGTGCTTTCAGTTTCTGGGCCTTTTGCTAATTTATTCAACTTAACCATAAATTGTGGAGATGGAATCAGGTAATCTCTACAGTCCATGTGAAAAAAATATGGCTCATGGGAATCTATGTCAAAATAGCATGAACCAGAAGTAATGTATATTGAAAATCATTACTTATTTTTTGATATGATACAAATTCTCACAGGAATACCATCAAGATGCTTTAGGAACCTTGAAAGATGGATCTGCTTTAAGAATGAACTATTAGAAAACCAGCTTGAAGTAGTCTAGTTTTAACAACTCTAGGAATAAGGCAATGCATTGTGATCAAATTTATAAAATAAATAAGCAGCTCAAGACTTTTATATGAGATAGGCCCTGCCTTCACCCCAAAGACCTCCCACTTGCCAGGGACATCCACTTCCTCCTAGCCTCCCTCCCTTTGGGACTTACCAGATCCTGGTCCAATCCCTGCCAGGGACTCTGAAAACTGCCAAGAGGTCCTGTCCCCTCTCTACACAGGGCTCACCAGACCTCTGCCAACTGCCTGACTGGGACCCTCCCATTGTTCATTCAACCTTGAGACTCAGAATCAGTCTACACTCTCAGGGGAAAATTATTCCAAGCTCCTGGATCAAGCCACTGCAGGTACCAGACTGCCTCTAACAAGCAGAAGACATAAGATAGAAGCTGTAACAGAAGTTGACATCCCAAACCCATTATGAATTAACCACCTCCTGAACAGTATAAACAACTCTGCTGAAGGAGAAAAGGTGACTTGAACAAAAAAGAAAGAAAACTCAACCAACAAACTAACTCCAGATGGCATAAATCCCACATAGGAATTAAAAACACAGACCCCAAAATAACATGGCTCCTCCAAAAATTCAAATCCCACAGAAATGAACACTAATAAAAATGACCCAGGAGAATTTCCATACAGAGAATTTAAAAGAATGATTACAGGTGTGGTCAAGCAACCAAGAAGACAAAGAGATGAATGAAATGAGCAAGTCAATCTAAATCAAAGTCGAGAAAGTTAGGAAGAACACCCAAACTGAAATGATGCAGAAAGCTCAATAAACCAAATAAATACTAACAGAATGAATCATGTTGAAAACAGTCATGGATGGAAAACTTGATGGTTTGAAAGTAAGAAATATCTTCCATTGGGTTCAGGTCCATTCCTGATGTTGTTTGAAGGGTCATGGAATCCCTTAGAAGTGTGGTCTTAGGTCGGTAGCGTCTCTCTCTCAGGCTTCCTACCGCTGAAAGTAGGGAGCACTGAAGTTTGCCTCGGATGCAGAGACCCTCTCAGATTCCCAGGAGAGAAATTCGGAATGGCAGCGGCTGCAGCGGAGGATCAGGAGGATCCATTTGCTTTTATGTATCCGTTGACTTCTCCCAGGAGGAGTGGAAGTGTCTAGACTCTGCTCAGAGGGCTTTGTACAGGAAGATAATGTTGGAGAATTACAGCAATCTGGTGTCTATAGGTTTTGCTAGGTGTAAGCCTGTCTTGATCTCCTACCTGGAGCAAAGCAAAGAGCCCTGGAATGTGAAGAGAGTGCAGACTGTAGCCAACCAGAACTCGATACTTAGAAGACATCAGAGAATGTATAATGGGGAGAAATCCTACAAATGTGAAGCTTGTGATCAATTCTGTATAAAAATATCAGATATAAAAAGTCATCAGGTGATCCAAACTAGAGAGAAACCCTTCAGATGTGAAGAATGTGTAGAATGTGTTAAGTACTTTAGTCAGGTGGTACATCTTAAAGTACATGAGAGTATTCATACTGGAGAGATTGCCTGAAAATTTGAAAAATGTGACAAATCATTTACCAGTCTCACAGATCATAGAGCAAATGAGAGATGTCATACTGGAGAGAAACCCAAGAAATTTGACAATTCCTTTAGTCAAAGGGCAGATCTTAGACCACATCAGATAATTAGCAATGGAGTGAAACCTTACAAATGTGAAGAATGTGACAAGTCCTTTAGTCATAATTCATTTCTTAGAGTACATGAGAGAATTCATACTGGAGAGAAACCCTACAAATGTGAAAAATGTGACAAGTCCTTTAATTGGAGGGAACATCTTAGGTGACATGAGAAAATTCATACTGGAGAGAAACCCTACAAACATGAAGCATATGACAAGTCCTTTAGTCAAAAGGCACATCTTACAGTATATGAGAGCATTCATACTGGAGAGAAACCCTACAAATGTGAAGAATGTGACAAGTTATTTAGACAAAGGGCAGATCTTAGAGTACATGAAAGAATTCATAATGGAGAGAAACCCTACAAATTGAAGAATGTCACAAGTCCTTTACTCAGAGGAAAAGTCTTAAACTACATGAGAGAATTCATAGTGGAGAGAAACCCTACAAATGTGAAGAATGTGACAAGTCCTTTAGTTATAGTTCATCTCTTAGACAACATGAAAGAATTCATAATGGAGGGCTGGAGAGATAGCCTAGTGGTTAAGAGCACCGACTGCTCTTGCAGAGGACCCGGGTTCGATCCCCCAGCACCCACATGGCGGCTGAGAACCGTCTGTAACTCCAATTCCAGGAGAACTCCAGTTCCAGGGGAATCCGACACCCTTTTCTGACCTCCGCGTCATTGCACAACATGGGTGCACAAACCTACATGCAGACAGTACACTCATACACATACAAAAATAAATAAAATAAAAAATTCATAATGGAGAGAAACCCTGCAAATGTGAAGAATTTGTACAGAAACCACACTAATGAGAAGAGTGTGACAAGTCCTTATCCAAGACCTCAACTCATAGAGTACATCAGACAATTCATACTGTATGAACACCTACAGACATGAAAAATGTAAGAAGCCTGTGAAAAGTGCAACAAAGTCCTTTAGTCAAGTGTCACAACTTAGATTATATGAGAGAATTTCTTCTGGAAAGAAAACTTAGAAATGTAATGAATGTGACAAGTCCTTTACCAATACTACAGATTGTAAACTAAATCAGAGAATTTATACTGGAGAGAAACCCTACAACTATGAAAACTGTTACGGGTCATTTACACTGTATTCAAAGCTTAGCAGCCATAAAAGAATTCATACTGCAGAGACACCTGAAATGTGAAACAAGTGAAAGGTCATTTACATATGTGTTAACTCTTAGAGTACATGAGAGATTTCATATGGGAGAGGAGCCCTACAAATGTGAAGAGTCAGAAAAGGCCTTTATTCATATATCGAATCTTAGAAAACATTGCAGAATACGTAATGAAGAGGAAAAAAAAAAGTGCGGTCTTAGCCGGGCGTGGTGGCACACGCCTTTGATCCTAGCACTTGGGAGGTAGAGGCAGGTGGATCTCTGTGAGTTTGAGGCCAGCCTGGTCTACAGAGTGAGTTCCAGGACAGCTGGGGCTACAGGGAGACCCTGTCTCAAAAAGACCTCCGTGCTGGAGGAAGTACATTAGAGGTAGGCTGTGGAAGTTCAGAGCCTTGCCCCTCTTAAAGGCATGCACCACCATGCTCGGCTGGGATATTTTAACATATATAATTGTTAAAGGTAATCCATTACATGAATAGATTCAAGAAAAGAAACCACATGATTATTTCATTAGATGCAGAAAAGGCATTTGGCAAAAAGAAACATTCCTTCATGATAAAAATCATGGAGAATCTAATGATAAAAGAACATATCTCAGTATAGTATAACAAAGGCAATACACAACACACCCATGGCTAAACAGAAAAAAAATCTCAAAGCATTTGAGTAGAATCAGGAATGAGACTAGGATATCCACACTCTCAACTCCTGTTCAATAGAGTGCTTAAAGTTTTAGCTAGAGCAGTAAGCCAGGTGAAAGAGATGAGGATACAAATTGAAAAGGAAAAAGTCAAATGACCTTATGTGCAAATGATATTTTTTAATTAATTTATTTTTTATATATTTCTTGTACAAGATTACGTTACAAGTCAAATCTAGACCCGTGTCCCCCTCCCTACCTCCCACCCCACCAGAGCTCGTGCATTCTGCCAAACATGTTTTTCAGCAGATGATATTTTTCTGTAGATAAAAGTCCCTCAAGGGCTGGAGAGATGGCCTAGTGGTTAAGAGCAGAGCGCCAACTGCTCTTGCAGAGGACCTGGGTTCGATCCCCAGCACCCACATGGTGGCTGAGAACCATCTTTAACTCCAGTTCCAGGGGAATCTGACACCCTCTTCTGACCTCCATGGCATTGCACGACATGGGTGCACAAACCTACATGCAGACAGTACATTCATACACATAAAAATAAATAGATAAAAATAAATATATATATATATATTTTTTTAAAAGTCCCTCAAGATTCTACAAGAAAACTTCTAGGGCTGATAAACACACTCAGCAAAATAACAAAATGTAAAATTGACCCAGAAAAATCAGTAGCCTTCTTATATACCAACAACAAATATCCTGAGAAAGAAATGAAGGAAACAATGCCATTCAAATAACCTTAAAACAATATCTTGAAAGAAATCCAACCAAAAACATGAAAGACTTGTGTATCCAAAAGTTTGGGACAGTGAAGAAAGAAATCAAAAAAGAAATCAGAAGATGGAAAAACCTCTCATGTTCACAGATCATTGGGATTAGATTGTGAAAAATGGCCATCTTACCAAAACTAATCTACAAATTCTATGCCAAATACATTAAAATTCCAACACAATTCTTCACAAAACCTGAAAAAATACCCTCAAATTTCATATGGAAACACACACACACACACACATACACAAAACAAGAAGATAGCCAAAATAATTCTGAACAGTAAAAGAACCGATGAAAGCATTATTATTCTTAATCTCAAATTATACTACAAGCTATAGTAATAAAAACAGCATGGTATTGGCATAAAAAGAGACACATTAATTGGTGGACTAGAATTGAGGACCGAATTTAAATTCACACAATTATAGCCACAAATACACACTGTATAAAAGACAGCATATTCAACAAATGGTGTTGGTCAAACTAGATAGCTGCATGTCAAAGAATGAAATTAGATCCCTCTCACCATTCCAAATGGATCAAGGAATTCAACATAAGACCTGATACTCTGAATTTGATAGAGGAAAAAGTAAGGACTACAGTGGAACTTACATGCTCAGGAAGGACTTTCTGAACAGCACATTTATAGGCCAAGTATTAAGTCCATCAATTGACAAATAGGATCTCTTTGAAACTAAAAAGTTTCTTTTTATTTTATTTAAAGAATGGTAACTTTACAATTTTTAATGCATTAATACAACAGTGCATTGGAAAAGTACTGAGCCTCTCCAAAATAGCTTCACATTTATAAATGAATGTGATTTGCTTCACTTACACAGGCATAGGCTTTTTAATATTTCCACAAAATAAATACCTCAATTGAACTATAAGTTCACTCTATTGTGTGCCGCAGTGATGGATTTAGGACAGTTATATGCTTAGAAGATCCTAACTTTAATGTTATTTACTCTGACATGTTCAGTATTGACTAGTCTGAAAGGTGGATCAAACAATATTCAGAATGAGACTATATTTGTGTCATTGAATGACTGGGAATGATAGTGTAGCTTTAAGTAATCATTTATAAGACACATAACGTAACTTAGTCTTGAGTAGGGATTTTCTGAATGCCTCTCTTATGGCCTGTAAAATTAAAAAAGAGGTCAACTTGATATAGACCTCTAAGGCAGACCTTAAGATAACAAAGGAGAAACTGACATCGTACATGGTTAAATTATCAGTAACAGAGATGTTAGCAATTCACCTGGTACTGACATGAAATGTTTTAGTCCTAAAATATGGCTTTTAAAACATTATTTTCATTCTGGAAAACATGATTCCTTCAGAAAAATATGATCAATTCAGGTTGTTATTTTACATCGAAGCACTACTCAAAAGGCGGACATAAAGCAAAAGATTTGTTTGCCCATCCCTATTCCACCTCCACAGCTGAGAGTTCAGATCTTAATTACACAACACTTTCTCTGCTCCCAGAAGCTAAGACAGCTCTGCGACAGATGGGACAGGTAGAATTCTCAGACAACCAGCGATCAATGCAGTGAACATGGTACTCATGGGAACAAGGCAGTTTACGAAGTTTGTTGCCTTCTGTATATTCTGTAATGCAAACAGGACATGTCTTCAATGCATCATTTTCGCCAAAACTTCTCATTGCCAAATTGTCGATCTGTTCTCTGGTGAGTCCTCTCGGTTGGTCATCATCATCATCATCATCATCATCATCCTCATTTAAGAAGAACTGAGCAAGACTAAGTAAAGGCAAAGAGCCACTGTCATCAAATGTGACTGGGGGCCTAAATTGGACTTCTGGCCTGGCACCTCCTGAAGCAGTTGAGCCTCCTCCGTTACCTCCCTGGAATACCTCTGAGCTACTTTCTAAACTTTCTATGCTGGAACTGAGATTGGGGCTGGAGCTCGATCCAGAACCGTTACCAGCAGCCCAGCTCCTTCTTCCACTCTGTGACTCTGCCCTGTCCATATTTTGACTTGGGCCTGAAGCACTAGGCTCTGAATCATTGTCACTGTACATGAAGTAGCTTAGCTCATCAAAACCTGTCCTTATCTGCCTCAACATGGTCTGGATTGCAGTAGGTGTAGTTTCACTCGGGCCAATATTCAAGATTCTGAGTATGGGAATCCTGATAGTACTGACATAGGTTCTCACACCTCCCAGCCCAGAACGTGAAAATGTGCGCCTAAAACCTCCATGTTCATAAGTGACAGCGTTGTTTGGTGTCTGAGACCTTGACCGAGTTCTACTAGCTATGCTATCTCTCTGCTGATATTCTCCAGGACGGACTCTTCTTACTTGAAAATCAAGGACTATGGTTGGAGGTCTCTGTCCTGATCCAGTTGTCTCAATACTGCTAGATGTGTCTGAAGAACCTGTTCCTGGAGAGACATTTCTTCCCCCGGAAGCTGCAAGAAAGCTTCTACCCAGCAGCTCAGGCCCAATTATTTGGCGTCTCAAGGTCATACGGTGTGGGGTTCTGGAACTTCCATCAGTCTCACTTACCAAAGGGTGCTCTAAAGTCTGAGATAAGATCCTCCGATGAGCTCTTCCTGGACTGTCACTCATTGGATGCAGAGGTGACCTACTTCTTTCAGCTCTCGCTCTGGTTCTCCGACAGTCTGGGCTCTGGCTTCTTGCCCTCCTCTGACCTCTGGTGGATGGCATGTCTGTTAATGGTTCTGTTGAATTTCGTTCTGACCTAGGTGGTCTGACAGAGGTTGATTCGGATCCTGGATTTTCTACTTGCCTTTGGTTGTTTTCCACGTTTTCTCCACTACGACGTCTTGCAGATGGGTCAATTTCATTCTCTAGGGCTTGAATTCCGTTATTACGGTTAACATTTATCTCTAAACTGAATCTGAAATTGCCATTGCTTGGATTAGTCTGGCTCACGGCTCTCTGTAACTGGTTTCCTCTCTGACCACTTCTGGTCATAGTTCCAGTTTGTTGGACAGAGTTAAGCCAGTCTATTACAGGGTCACCATTGGACACACAGTCTGAAGAGTCTGCACCTCTATTTTCATCTGAGCATTGCGGCAGCAGACCCTCTTTAATTTGTTGTAGTCTTCGGAGCAATTCCTCCTCCGTACTTTCACCTGGGGTGCCTAGCAAATTGTTATCTCTCATAAGTCTATAATCGTCTTCACTCAGATTATTCACAAATCGATAGAAAGCCTCTTCCCGATCCAATCGGTCCATCTGACTTCTGTGCTGGCTAGAATCTGGGTTTTCCATCTTGATGAACACGTGGAAAATTATCTGACTGTTATGGCATAGTACTGAAATAATATAAACTGGATTTTAATTTTCTTCACATTCTGCTCTGTAGAATAAGTACGGTGAAACTGTCCACACAAGGAACGTGGCTGTCTTCTCCATCTTGAAATTAATCAGCATAAGGAGATAAAGGGCTCGGTGTTCATCAGGAGCAGCCTCTGTCCGCTAAGTGGTCCTCCCCTGCCGCTCCACTCTGGAGCCAGCCTCGGAGTTCCTACCGGAGACCTGCCTGCGGCCTGGCGCAAGCTCAGAGACGTTACCCAAGCAGCCATTATCTGTCCATTGTGACCAAGCACTGACGACTACTGAGAAGTCGCTGTTCACCAAAGGATACCATCAGCTGAGTAGAGAGGACACCTAAGGACTGAGAAAGAACCTCTACCTCTGACAAAGGATTAGTAACTAGAATATATGAATTTAAGAAACTAAACATCATAAAAACAAAAAATAAAAATTGAGGTAAGGGATCAAACAGAAATTTCTCAAAACATGAAATGTAAATGGCTGACAAGTCGGTTTTTCCCCCCACCAAATTAAACATTTTAAAAATGTTTTAAATTGAGTTTTTTGTACATTTCATATGATACATCCTAATTAAATTTAGAACTGTACCCACCTCCCATAGCCCCTCCCCCACCAGATTTCAGGTATGCTGTCATATATGTTAAGTCCTGTCTGGTCAAGCATTTGAATCCCAGTGTCCCTTAGTGGAAGTTCATCCGCTGGAGTCCAGTCAGCTAATCTAGAGTCACTCTCTTAAGGAAGATCACTCTCCCTCTCCCCACAGTAATTTCTTGGCTAGGGTTGGGGCCTGATGCCCATTTCCCCCATTTTATGCTGGACTTGTCTGAGTTGGCATGGATCTTTTGCCTGCTGCCACCATTGTTACCAGTTCACATGAGCGAGTTCCCAGAGGCCTGGCAGCCTCTATTTCCTTATGTTCGTGTACCAATCCTGGGTCTGACAATCTTTCTGTTCCCTCTTCCACAATGTCCCCTGAGCCATGGGCAGTTTTAATGTAAGAGTCTTATCCAGGGACATGCACTCTGCAGTCTTTTACTCTGAGAAATAGTTTTTTTAAAATTTCAACATTCTTGGCCAGCAGGGAAAAGCAAATCCACATTACTTTGGTATTTTATCTAATCCCAGTCAAAACAGTTAAGATTAAAAAAATGATGACCAAAAAAATGATGACAAATGCTGGTGAAGATGTGGAGAAAGAGAAACACTTATTCACTGCTGATGGGAGATGCAAACTGTCTTGGACTCTATGGAAATTAGTGTGGATGTTCCCGAAAAGCTAGAATTAGATCTACTACACAATCCTGCTATACCACTCTTGGGCATATACTCAAAGGTCGCTACACCCTAGAAAGAGAACTTTTCTTTTTTTTTTTTTTTTTTTTTTTTTT
>VZQC01000373.1:648180-663873 GCA_009823505.1 Rhizomys pruinosus
GCATTCTGTTTTCCATTACAAAAATTGCTTGTAATTGATAACCTACTTTAAATCCATATTTATATTATTTAATTTTCACCCTACATGCTTTTTAGTTCCAGTTTCCAGGATGGAATGTGTCTATTTTATTTTCAGAGTTAAATCCTCTAAAGAACTTAATAGTTCCTTATTATTTGCTTATTTGTTGTGAAATAAAATCTCACTATGCTTTCCATTTGGACTTGAATTTCTGATACCCCTGCCTCAGAGTCCTGATTTCAAGGATAACAGAAATGGGCCACCTTGGCCAGGTCTCTTCTTTAAGCTGAATTATGAGATTATGTAGTTACCAAATAAAGCTTTATGAAATTTGTTTTTGATCTTCATTGGCCTTGAAAGTCATTACTCCAAATTCAGACTTTAATATTGTTGACAACACAAATTGCTCTAAAAGCCAGATATGTGTTCTGATTTTCTATTTTATATTGTGTGACTCTGGACTTTGAAGGAAGGAGAAAGCAGAAGCCCAGAATAAAAGTGTTCAGTGACTGTTACCCCACAGAGATCACAGCAACTTAAGAAGCAGGAGGTGGATGGAACACAATGTACTAATAATTGATTCTTAATCTTTTCCACTGAGCAAACCCTGGATGCTAAGCCTTGTAGTGCTTTCAGTTTCTGGGCCTTTTGCTAATTTATTCAACTTAACCATAAATTGTGGAGATGGAATCAGGTAATCTCCACAGTCCATGTGAAAAATATATGGCTCATGGGAATCTATGTCAAAATACCACAATCCAGAAGTAATGTATATTGAAAATCATTACTTATTTTTTTGATACGATACAAATTCTCACAGGAATACCATCAAGATGCTTTAGGAACCTTGAAAGATGGATCTGCTTTAAGAATGAACTATTAGAAAACCAGCTTGAAGTAGTCTAGTTTTAACAACTCTAGGAATAAGGCAATGCATTGTGATCAAATTGATAAAATAAATAAGCAGCTCAAGACTTTAATATGAGATAGGCCCTGCCTTCACCCCAAAGACCTCCCACTTGCCAGGGACATCCACTTCCTCCTAGCCTCCCTCCCTTTGGGATTTACCAGATCCTGGTCCAATCCCTGCCAGGGACTCTGAAAACTGCCAAGAGATCCTGTCCCCTCTTTACACAGGGTTCACCAGACCTCTGCCAACTGCCTGACTGGTACCCTCCCATTGTTCATTCAACCTTGAGACTCAGAATCAGTCTACACTCCCAGGGGAAAATTATTCCAAGCTCCTGGATCAAGCCACTGCAGGTACCAGACTGCCTCCAACAAGCAGAAGACATAAGATAGAAGCTGTAACAGAAGTTGACATCCCAAACCCATTATGAATTAACCACCTCCTGAACAGTATAAACAACTCTGCTGAAGGAGAAAAGGTGACTTGAACAAAAAAGAAAGAAAACTCAACCAACAAACTAACTCCAGATGGCATAAATCCCACATAGGAATTAAAAACACAGACCCCAAAATAACATGGCTCCCCCCAAAATTCAAATCCCACAGAACTGAACACTAATAAAAATGACCCAGGAGAATTTCCATACAGAGAATTTAAAGAATGATTACAGGTGTGGTCAAGCAACCAAGAAGACAAAGAGATGAATGAAATGAGCAAGTCAATCTAAATCAAAGTCGAGAAAGTTAGGAAGAACACCCAAACTGAAATGATGCAGAAAGCTCAATAAACCAAATAAATACTAACAGAACGGATCATGTTGAAAACAGTCAGGGATGGAAAACTTGATGGTTTGAAAGTAAGAAGTATCTTCCATTGGGTTCAGGTCCATTCCTGTTGTTGTTTGGAGGGTCATGGAATCCCTTAGAAGTGTGGTCTTAGGTCTTAGGTCTCTCTCTCAGGCTTCCTACCGCTGAAAGGAGGGAGTACTGAAGTTCGCCTAGGATGCAGAGACCCTCTCAGATTCCCAGGAGAGAAATTCGGAATGGCAGTGGCTGCAGCGGAGGATCAGGAGGATCCATTTGCTTTTAAGGATGTATCCGTTGACTTCTCCCAGGAGGAGTGGAAGTGTCTAGACTCTGCTCAGAGGGCTTTGTACAGGAAGACAATGTTGGAGAATTACAGCAATCTGGTGTCTATAGGTCTTGCTAGGTGTAAGCCTGTCTTGATCTCCTACCTGGAGCCCTGGAATGTGAAGAGAGTGCAGACTGTAGCCAACTAGAACTCAATACTTAGAAGACATCAGAGAATGTATAATGGGGAGAAATCCTACAAATGTGAAGATTGTGATCAATTCTGTATAAAAATATCAGATATAAAAAGTCATCAGGTGATCCAAACTAGAGAGAAACTCTTCAGATATGAAGAATGTGTAGAAGGTGTTAAGTTCTTTAGTCAGTTGGTACATCTTAGAGTACATGAGAGTATTCATACTGGAGAGATTGCCTGCAAATTTGAAAAATGTGACAAATCATTTACCAATCTCACAGATCGTAGAGTAAATGAGAGATGTCATACTGGAGAGAAACCCAAGAAATTTGACAATTCCTTCAGTCAAAGGGCAGATCTTAGACCACATCAGAGAATTAGCAATGGAGTGAAACCTTACAAATGTGAAGAATGTGGCAAGTCCTTTAATCATAATTCATCTCTTAGACTACATGAGAGAATTCTTACTGGAGAGAAACCCTACAAATGTGAAAAATGTGACAAGTCCTTTAATTGGAGGGAACATCTTAGGCGACATGAGAAAATTCATACTGGAGAGAAACCCTACAAATGTGAAGCATGTGACAAGTCCTTTAGTCAAAAGGCACATCTTACAGTACATGAGAGCATTCATACTGGAGAGAAACCCTACAAATGTGAAGAATGTGACAAGTTCTTTAGTCAAAGGGCAGATCTTAGAGTACATGAAAGAATTCATAATGGAGAGAAACCCTACAAATGTGAAGAATGTCACAAGTCCTTTATTCAGAGGAAAAGTCTTAAACTACATGAGAGAATTCATACTGGAGAGAAACCCTACAAATGTGAAGAATGTGACAAGTCCTTTAGTTACAGTTCATCTCTTAGACAACATGAAAGAATTCATAATGGAGGGCTGGAGAGATAGCCTAGTGGTTAGGAGCACCGACTTCTCTTGCAGAGGACCCGGGTTTGATCCCCAGCACTCACATGGTGGCTGAGAACTGTCTGTAACTCCAATTCCAGGAGAACTCCAGTTCCAGGGGAACCTGAGACCCTCTTCTGACCTCCGCGGCATTGCACAACATGGGCACACAAACATACATGCAGACAGTACACTCATACACATACAAAAAATAAATAAAAATTTAAAAAAAGAATTCATAATGGAGAGAAACCCTGCAAATGTGAAGAATTTGGCAAGTCTTTTATTTGAAGGGCAGATTTTAGAAAATGAGAAACTTTACAAATGTGAAGAATATGAAAGTCATTTAGTAAAGTAACAAATAGTAGAAGACATGAGAGAATTCATACTAGAGGAAATCATACAAATGTGAACAACATGAGAAGTTGATTAGTAAATTAGCAACTGTTAGAAGGCATGAGTTTTTATATTGGACAGAAACCACACTAATGAGAAGAGTGTGACAAGTCCTTATCCAAGACCTCAATTCATAGAGTACATCAGACAATTCATACTGTATGAACACCTACAGACATGAAAAATGTAAGAAATCTTTAATCATATGAAAAGTGCAACAAAGTTCTTTAGTCAAGTGTCACAACTTAGATTATATGAGAGAATTTCTTCTGGAAAGAAAACTTAGAAATGTAATGAATGTGACAAGTCCTTTACCAATACTACAGATTGTAAACTAAATCAGAGAATTTATACTGGAGAGAAACCCTACAACTATGAAAACTGTTACGGGTCATTTACACTGTATTCAAAGCTTAGCAGCCATAAAAGAATCCATACTGTGGAGAAACCTGAAATGTGAAACAAGCGAAAGGTCATTTACATATGTGTTAACTCTTAGAGTACATGAGAGATTTCACATGGGAGAGGAGCCCTACAAATGTGAAGAGTCGGAAAAGGCCTTTATTCATACATCGAATCTTAGAAAACATTGCAGAATACGTAATGAAGAGGAAAAAAAAAGAAGTGTGGTTTCAGCTGGGCATGGTGGCATACGCCTTTAATCCTAGCACTTGGGAGGTAGAGGTAGGTGGATCTCTGTGAGTTCGAGGCCAGCCTGGTCTACAGAGTGAGTTCCAGGACAGCTTCAGGGAGACCTTGTCTCAAAAAGACCTCCTTGCTGGAGGAAGTACATTAGAGGTGGGCAGGCTGTGGAAGTTCAGAGTCTTGCCCCTCTTAAAGGCATGCACCACCACGTCCGGCTGGGATATTTTAACATATATAATTGTTAAAGGTAATCCATTACATGAATAGATTGAAGAAAAAAAACCACAGGATTATTTCATTAGATGCAGAAAAGGCATTTGGCAAAAAGAAACATTCCTTCATGATAAAAATCATGGAGAATCTAATGATACAAGAACATATCTTAGTATAGTATAACAAAGGCAATACACAACACAGCCATGGCTAAACAGAAAAAAAAAAAAAACTCAAAGCATTTGAGTAGAATCAGGAATGAGACTAGGATATCCACACTCTCAACTCCTGTTCAAGAGAGTGCTTAAAGTTTTAGCTAGAGCAGTAAGCCAAGTGAAAGAGATGAGGATACAAATTGAAAAGGAAAAAGTCAAATGACCTTATGTGCAGATGATATTTTTCTGTAGGTAAAAGTCCCTCACGGGCTGGAGAGATGGCCTAGTGGTTAAGAGCAGAGTGCCAACTGCTCTTGCAGAGGACCTGGGTTCAATCCCCAGCACCCACATGGTGGCTGAGAACCATCTTTAACTCCAGTTCCAGGGGAATCCGACACCCTCTTCTGACCTCCATGGCATTGCACGACATGGGTGCACAAACCTACATGCAGACAGTACATTCATACACATAAAAATAAATAGATAAATAAAAATAAAAAAATATATATTTTTAAAAGTCCCTCAAGATTCTACAAGAAAACTTCTAGGGCTGATAAACACATTCAGCAAAATAACAAAATGTAAAATTGACCCAGAAAAATCAGTAGCCTTTTTATATACCAACAGCAAATATCCTGAGAAAGAAATGAAGGAAACAATGCCATTCAAATAATCTTAAAAAATGTCTTGAAAGAAATCCAACCAAAAAAGTGAAAGACTTGTGTATCCAAAAGTTTGGGACAGTGAAGAAAGAAATCATAAAAGAAATCAGAAGATGGAAAAACCTCTCATGTTCACAGATCATTGGGATTAGATTGTGAAAAATGGCCATCCTACCAAAACTAATCTACAAATTCTATGCCAAATACATTAAAATTCCAACACAATTCTTCACCAAACCTGAAAAAATACCCTCAAATTTCATATGGAAACACACACACACACACACANTGGTAAAGGACTTGTCACATTCTTTACATGTCTAGGTTTTGTCTCTAGAGGGGATTCTTTCACATAATCTAAGATATGACACTTGACTAAGGAGTTGTTATACTTTTCACATGACTAAAGACTTGTTACATTTCTCAAATCTGTAGGTATTAATACAGTATGAATACTATGATGTACTCTATGATTTGAGGTCTTGGCTAAGGACTTGTTACATTCTTCACATTAGTATGATTTCCTCCAGTATGAATTCTTTCATGTAGTCTAAGATGTGCCCTTTGACTAAAGGACCTGTCACATTCTTCACATTTGTAGGGTTTCTCCCCAGTATGAATTCTCTCATGACTGATAAGATTTACCCTTTGACTAAAGGACTTGTCACATTCTTCACATTTGTAGGGTTTTGTTCCAGTATGAATTCTCTCATGTCTGATAAGATTTATCCTTTTACTAAATGACTTGTCACATTCTTCACATTTGTAGGGTTTCTCCCCAGTATGAATTCTCTCATGACTGATAAGATTTACCCTTTGGCTAAAGGACTTGTTACATTCTTCACATTTGTAGGGTTTCTCTCCAGTATGGATTCTCTCATGTACTCTAAGATCTGCCTTTCGAATAAAGGACTTGTCACATTCTTCACATTGGTAGGGTTTCTCTCCAGTATGAATTCTGTCATGTACTATAAGATCTGCCTTTCGAACAAAGGATTTATCACATTCTTCACATTTGTAGGGTTTCTCCCCAGTATGAATTCTGTCATGTACTCTGAGATCCGCCTTACGAATAAAGGACTTGTCACATTCTTCACATTTGTAGGGTTTCTCCCCAGTATGAATTCTGTCATGTACTGTAAGATCCCCCTTTTGAATAAAGGACTTGTAACATTCTTCACATTTGTAGGGTTTCTCCGCAGTATGAATTCCCTCATGTCTGATAAGATTTACCCTTTTACTAAAGGACTTGCCACATTCTTCACATTTGTAGGGTTTCTCCCCAGTATGAATTCTCTCATGACTGATAAGATTTACCCTTTGACTAAAGGACTTGTCACATTCTTCACATTTGTAGGGCTTCTCTCCAGTATGAATTCTCTCATGTAGTCTAAGATGTGTCTTTCGAATAAAGGATTTATCACATTCTTCACATTTGTAGGGTTTCTCTCCAGTATGAATTCTGTCATGTACTCTAAGATCCACCTTCCGAATAAAGGACTTGTCACATTCTTCACATTTGTAGGGTTTCTCTCCAGTATGAATTCTGTCATGTACTCTAAGATCTCCCTTTCGAACAAAGGACTTGTCACAGTCTTCACATTTGTAGGGTTTCTCCCCAGTATGAATTCTGTCATGTACTTTAAGATCCTCCTTTCGAATAAAGGACTTGTCGCATTCTTCACATTTGTAGGATTTCTCTCCATTATAAAGTCTCTGATGTCTTCTAAGTGTTGAGTTCTAGATGAAACGCAAAAAAAAAAAAAAAAGAAAAGTGCATTTCAATGTAGAGAACAATGCCGACACAATCAAACACATACTGAGACATATACAGAAAATGTAATAAGCATAAATGAAAGTTCCAAATACCAACTCATTAAAATGCAGAAACTTTGTAATAATATTAGATCTTTTTCAGCCAAGACTAGAGCCAGGAGACCATGAAATAATAAAAAAAATACATTTAAATAACAGAATGTAAAAACCACAAACTAAATTTGATACCCAGAAATGTTCTCTCCTAAAATTGATAAAGAATAACATTTGAAGAAATGCACAACTTCATGGTGAGCAAGCCATCATTTCAGAATTTACGTAAGCCAACTGATGAACACAGAAGTTCACAGACATGCAATATAGAAAAAAAAGTAAGGCCAATATCAATAATGATAAGGAAGAGAATAAAGGCTAGAGAGGAAACTCAGTAGTTAAGAGCATGATTGCTCATGTGTAGGATGTGGGTTCAAATCCCAGCACCCACATGATGGTTAACTACTGTTTGTAACTCCTGTTCCAGAGGATGTGATGCCTCTTCTGTCTTTCACAGGCAGTGCATGACACATGTGCACTTACATACATGTAAGCAATATACCCACACATAAAATAAAAATAACTAAAAATATTTTTAAAAGATATAAAATTAAAAGACATATACCAGCATTCTGTGATAAGAGTAATATTTTAGGAGCTAGAGAGATGGCCTAGTGGTTAAGAGCGCTGACTGCTCTTGCAGAGGACCCGGGTTCGATCCCCAGCACCCACATGGTGGCTGAGAACTGTCTTTAACTCCAGTTCCAGGGGAATCTGATGCCCTCTTCTTACCTCCACAGCACTGCATGACACAGGTACACCAAACTACATGCAGACAGTACACACATAAGAAAATAATAAATTAAAACATTAAAAAAGAGTAATATTCTAGTGTCTCTTCTGTCCAAGAAACCCAGTTACTAATGGTGACATCCTGAAACTTGGGACCAATGATGGCTATCAAGCTACCCATATATAAGCAAAGTGGAATACAAAAAAAATTTTTTTTTGGTCTTTTTGAGACAGGGTCTCCCTGTAGCCCCAGCTGGCCTGGAACTTGCTCTGTAGACCAGGGTGGCTTTGAACTCACAGAGATCTGCCTGCCTTTGCCTCCCAAGTGCTAGGATTAAAGGCGTGTGCCACTACACACAGCTCCAAATTCTGTATATCATAAAAACAAACTGTAAACAACTATAGGTAGAAGAGATAAAATTGATCAGTACAACACTGGAGAGATGGCTCAGTGTTTAAAAGCATGGGCTATTCTTGCAAAAGACCTGGAATCAATTGCCACCACCCACATGGTGGCTTGCAACTGTCTGTAATGCCAGTTCCAGGGGATCCAATGCACTCTTCTGACTTCCACGAGCATTGTATGACAGGGGTGCTCTTACACACACTGAGGCAATACAATCATACACACATAAAGAAATTGTCATTACATACCAGTAAAAGAATACAACATATATATGTATAAATTATGATAATCTCAGAACAAAATATTAAACTTATTCTATAGTACTAAAAGCAAGTGGAAAAATATGATGTTGGTTATGTTACAATAAAAGTGGAAAATTTAGGTACATTATTTTAAACTCTAGATATATTTTTCAAAATTGAATTTATCAAAATAAATCTCAAAACCTAAATTATTTAATAGATGATCAGAACTTCAGTATCTACATCATATTCCATAGAAGAAACAAAATTACCTGATTTTTACAGAAAATTTACTAGAATAGACCACATTATGGGTTTTAACACAAGCATTGTCCAATTAAAAATGCAATATTGATCATGTATTTTAAGAAATAGTAGAACACCACTACAAGAAAAGAGCATAAGACACCAAAGACCCTATAGAAATACTGTTTATTGGAAAAATTCAATTTGGATGAATTTGGGTCATTGTCCCTATCAAGGAGGTAAATTACAATTCCAACAATGAAGTGAAAACCATAATACAACCTACCAGAACATGTGGTATACTGCACTTGGAAGTAGAAATTTTATGGAAACAAATATTACCTCAAAATACCACTGTGAAACCAAATAAACAACAGAGAAGCACACCTAATACTTCTGTTTAATGAAGGAGCTAAATACAATGTGTTTGATGCAAAAAATAACAAATAGAAAGAAATCAACAAAACACAGAATAGAAACACTACCTAAAAGGAATCAAAGAATCCATAGAAAAGAATGATTTCAGGGATAAAGAATTGAAAATATGAATTTCTTTAATGGAATTTACAGTGGCTGGTGCAGGCTCTCCAACTCAATGAAACCTACAAATACTAAAGACTTCCCTGGTAGCATGGACAGCACTGAAAATCCATGTTGTGGATTTTTAAAGCAATTAAGATAAATGAATTTGATTATTATAACTTACCACCTTGAAGAACAAGCCAGTAAGCAGCTATCCTCCATGGTCTATGATCCAGGTTACAGCCCTGAGTTCCTGCTTGGATTCTCTTCATGATGGACTACATTTGTAAGCCAAATAAACCCTTACTTCCACAAATTTGTTTTAGTCAGTGCTTTCATGACAGAAAAAGAAAGTGATTAGAATATCCTCCATAGCATGTCCTCCCTCCCTTTTACCCATGGCCTCCAGAGCTTCCTGCCTCAGACCTGCCTAGTATCCTGGTACATCATATTCTGCCCACTGTATCTTGATTCACCTGAAGCCTGAGCAGCTCCACTCTCTCCATGCACCAGGTCCCTTTTCTACAATTGGGCCCATGTCCACTCCTGCTCTTTCCACTCTAGATCCCTGAACTAACCTCTTACTTCAGACCCACCCATTACATCATGATCCACTGCACTCAGACAAACTCAAATCTCCAACTTACTCTGTTAGATACTTGAAAGGCTGACCTCACCCCTACTTTGCCCGTGGCCTCATCTGCCTGACACAGACCTGCCAACTACCCTGGTAAATCAGATCCCACTCAATGCAACATGATTTTCCTGTAGACTGAAGAGCTCTACTCTGTCTCTGCACTTGTTCCCCCTTCTAGGTGGGGCACAGGTAGATTCATCCTCTTTCTGCCTAAAATCTCTGAACTACATTCTCAGTCAAGGTGCACTTGCTGCCTCCTGATTATGGGCAAACAGACTACCTCAGTTCTAGAGTCAGTTGTTAGAACTTCCACAGTTTGTCCCCACTTCTGTATTTCCCTTGCCTCCTCCTGATCTGCTTACCACAGACTACCTACTACCCAGACCAGCCTACTACACTGCAAATACTAGTATCACACATCAACTAACTTTTCACACCTTAGGTTCATGAAAGAGAAGATAGAGAATTCTGAAAACTTCTCTCCTGTGTAGGATGAAATATGACTCAAGTTTTGGGGAAGAATCTGGAGATATTGCTATTATGAATGAGTTGGACCTGGCAAGAATATAAACCATGGAGCTAGTGTCTCAGAGGATGAGGTTCCCACAGAATTCATTAGTGAAGGGGAACAAAGTTTTTCTTATACATAGCAGAATTTCAGCTCAGTTGGAGCAGATGTATAATTTATTGTCTATTGCCCAGATTGACGGTCTGGAAACTGTTTGTGCAGAAGGAGCTACTTCAATGCTCAAGACTGCCAACCTGTTAACTCACAAAACAAACTTCCCTCCAAGCTCACAAGGAAGTGTCACAGGAAGTGTCATTTTTGTCTTGCACAATACTCAACAGAATGAGCACAATATTGCCATAGTCAGGTGACTGAGAATTTAATAAAAGGATTTGGGACGTCCCATGGAGCACTCATGTAGTGGTTGGGTGCCATGTGGTGTAAATTGTTTGCACAGAAGAACAGCAACCTCATTCCACACCAATCTGTATGCTAGATTCTCAAAGCCATGCAAGGAACCCAGAAAATCCAAACACAGCTGAAAACATGCAGATCCCAAGAAACTTCATATGCGAGGCTGTGTGAAATACCACAATGGNTTGGTCTTTTCGAGACAGGGTCTCCCTGTAGCCCCAGCTGTCCTGGAACTCCCTCTGTAGACCAGGCTGGCCTCGAACTCACAAAGATCCACCTGCCTCTGCCTTCCAAGTGCTAGGATTAAAGGCATGCACCACCACGCCTGGCATAAATTTAATATTTTTAAAAACCTGTGAACCAAAATAAATTTTCCCTCTTTTAATCAGTTCCTGTCTGGTATTTTGTCACCACAATGAGAAAAGCAGCTAATATAAACATTCACAGGTTCCACAGATTAAGATGTGAATGCCCTTGAGGGACTGATCTGCCTACCAGAGTTGCTAGTTCATCTAATACATTCTTAGGGCCTCTCAAATAATTTTCTCTATTTCTTTTTTTTTGGTATATTTTTTTGAGACAGGGTCTCCCTTTAGTCCCAGCTGGCCTAGAGCTCGCTATGTAGACCAGGATGGCCTTGAACTCACAGAGATCCTCCTGCCTCTGCCTCCCAAGTGCTGGGATCAAAGGCATGTGCCACCACACCCTTCATGTTTCTATATTTCTTTTACATCATTTATATCTTTGCACCTAGGTCCAGGTAAATCACCTAATTCTTTAAATTGGGTCTAAAGTTTATCCACATTGATGTTTTGAATTTTAGAGTGACTAATTTTTTTAATATTAAACTTTTCTGATTGCTTTTTTCATATTCATCTGTTCCTGTTTCACTTAATAATTCTTATTATTTTTAACGACAGTTATTCCTTCATCCATTAAGACCACTGGTTCTCAACGGGGTAGGGGTTTGCCTCCCAAGGGGTGTGGGCAATTCATGGAAGCACTATGACTGTGAAAACATCTGGGGGGTTGAGGCCACGTCTGGCCTCCCATGTGTAAAAGGCAGGAAATGTGCTAAACATTCTACAATGCCCAGAATGGGCTCTTTTTTTTTTTAACCAATGTTTTATTGAAGCTCTGTGCATTTCATACAAAATTACATTACAAATCAAATCTAGACCCGTGCCCCTGTCCCTGCCTTCCCACCCCACCAGAGTTCCTGCATTCTGCCAAACATGTTTTTCATCTTTTTCTGTCTCTCTTAAAATTCTTAATCAGAAGTTTACTGTTTCGAACAGAAATTCACCATTTCAGTCAGTTCTTTGACCCAGTCTTTTCTGTTGTTGTTGTTATTCCTTCCAATATGCAGCACTCCAAAATATGCACATATGCATGTCACATATATCATAGGTTTTAGCATCTTCAGCTTATGATTTTTTTTTTATTAGGCTGAAAGATGTCATGTTCGAAGGCTCCTCCTTGGCAAACCCAAACCACCATCAGTTCTGCCCTTGTACTCCACACTGGGGTTTTCCCTTCCCATGATACCAAATGAGGTCCACTAAGCACTGAGTCCTATCTTGATCTTCCTGTACTGGTCTCCATGATACAGCCTGGATAATCCAACAATGGCAGTCTATACTCTGAAGAAGTGGAAACCCTAGTAGTAGCTCAGTCCACAAGTTGGGTGTCTCAGCGGTCCCCATCGGGCACTGAAGATTTGGAGGATACCTGGAGACACATGAGTCTTCAGTCCATATTGGAAGGTTGAAAAAAATGCTGTGTCTCACGTCTTTGATGTCAAAAGCAGTGGCAGCCACAGGGTAGCTGCACTTGCCAGTAAGACAGGAAAAACAACTGTGCTCTTTCTTTTTTTTTTTTTTTGTCTTTTTACTAAGATCTCAAGTTTTACACCTGAAGTACAATTTCTCAGGCCTTACTATTTATTTATTTCTGCTTATACTTTCCTTTTGGATGTTTAAGGCCACACAGTTAGCCCAGATTAACCAAGGTTTTTGTTTTCTCAAGGTCAGTTGAGGATCTGGTCTTCAAGGGGTCACTCAAGGTATTTTTTTTGGGGGGGGAGCCCCTGGCTCCTTTTGGCTTTTCAATCACCAGTTCCATAAGATGGGCTCTCTTAACAAAGGACTGTCCTGCCCAAATATCAGAAATTTGGAGAGTGAGAAACCTTGATCTAGATCGTTTAAAATAGACACACTAGACTCATTTTACCTGAAGAGAACTCAGGTTTGAATTATATTTGGTTGGCTGTCTTTTCCAGCATTAGTCCCCTATTATTTATTTATTTTTATTTTGGTCTTTTCGAGACAGGGTCTCCCTATAGCCCCAGCTGTCCTGGAACTCACTCTATAGACCAGGCTGGCCTTGAACTCACAAAGATCCTCCTGCCTCTGCCTCCTGAGTGCTAGAATTAAAGGTGTGCACTACCATGCCTGGCTTATTTATTATTTTTTACGTGTATGAGGGTACTGTCTGCATGTAGGTTTATGTACTCATGTCGTGCAATGCCGTGGAGGTCAGAAGACGACATCAGATTCCCCTGGAACTGGAGTTAAAGATGGTTCTTAGTCGCCATGTAGGTGCTGGGAATCAAACCGGGGTCCTCTGCAAGAGCAGTCAGTGCTCTTAACCGCTGAGCCATCTCTCCAGCCCCTAGTCTCCTATTTTGACATGCTGGTTTCCAAGCTCATAGTGTTAGCTTTCCATCGTGGTGACAAATATTTAAGATGGTCAACTTAAAAAGGAGGAAAAGTAGACAATTAGGGACCAAGATCACAGTAACTTCTTCAGTGGCATTTACCCTCAAAGACGTAGCTTTCTTCCACTACACTCTCTTGCTTAAAGGTTCTGCCACTTCTCCATGGTGCCTAAGGACCAAGTCTTTTTCACATAAGTCTTTGGGGGCATATTTCAGATCCAAGCACTAATTTTCAGGTAAGGTAACTTTTTAACTTTTACGTCTTGTTCTATTCTCTGCAATCAGGATTGCCCCTGACAGGAAGTAAAACTCTCTTGGGGCTTTCTTGTGGTGTTCTTAGAATCCTACAAAGCATGGAAAGCAGGCTCACTCACTTCCTACCATAAAAGTGTTTCTGTCTCTTCTTGCCTCTATAGCATGCCATTTCCTCCTAGAGATCCTGTTGCCCCTGCCTCCTGAGTGCTGGGATTAAAGGTATTTTGAGCCAGGCGTGGTGGCGCATGCCTTTAATCCTAGCACTTGGGAGGCAGAAGCAGGCGGATCTTTGTGAGTTCAAGGCCAGCCTGGTCTACAGAGTGAGTTCCAGGACAGCTGGGGCTACAGGAAGACCCTGTCTCAAAAAGACCAAAAAAAAAGGTGTTTTGAGACAAGGTCTCACTGGGTGGGAGGCAGCAACATTTTGCTTTATTTCCTCTTCCTCCCCTCTGTGGACCAGGATCTTTGACCTCAGACCTTGGAGGCTAACAATGAACCTGACTCTATGTCACCAATGTCACCTGGAACAAGCTCTAACCCCTGATCTATCCCTCGTTTGTTATCTCTAGGTTGTAATTCAAGCCATGGACTGGGAAGAGTCTCTTAATTAGTTCTGTTTTTCTCAAAGGAGAAGCCCGCCGCATGTCTCTAACTAAGTATTACATTTTAACATGCCTAACTGTAACTAAGACTTTTATTTTACTTAATTCTATCAGATGTAGCTCTTTGCTTAAAGGACTGAGCTTTTATTTTTATTAAGTCTGGAAAAACACTTCTGCTACTTGTAACTGACTATGATATCACTCAGTGCAATGTCTTCCTTTCCATTTTACCTTTGTAAGGGCTTTTAGGAAGGGAGGGTCTTTTTGGTTTTTTCTTTACCATATTTTTCTAAAGAAGGAGCCCACCATCTACCTTTATTTAAGTAATGTTTTCTACCATGTATGACTGCAACTGGAATTCCTATTTTACTAATTCTGTCTGGGGTTGGTAAGGCAGTAAATTTCTAAGATAAGCAAGGTGCACTCATACACTCCTGAGGTATGTAAGCTGGCTTGTAAATTCCTGAGGTAAGCTGGCTCCTAAACTCCTGAGATAAGTAAGTTAGTAATTTTCTGTGAGCATGTATGCCTGACAGCTTTGGCTCCCGGCAAGCTTTATTTTCAGATTTTTTAGATTTTTGTGATTGGTTTGTGTTTGGGGCAAAGAGAAGCTAGCAACTCATCTTGACTAGATAGATAGATGGCCACTGCACAGACATTTTGCGGATAACTTCTTTTCAAAAAAGATACTTCCTTTCTCTGAAAAAACAAAAATGTGCTTACTTGTATGTATTCAAGATGTTAGACAAAAGTCATCTACAGAACTCGATTAAGCCAGGTATGGTGGCAGACGCCTTTAATACAAACACAGGGGACACAGAAGCAGGCAGATCTCTGTGGGACTGAGACCTGCCTGGTCTACATAGTGTGCCAGCTGGGGCTACAGGGAAACCCTGTCTCAAAAGCAAAACAAAACAAAACAAAAACCAACAACAACAACAACAACAACAAAACCTTGAATGAACTGACATAAAGTGATTGGCATCCCACACGCATTTATAATGGGAAACTACATTTTCAGAGTAAAGGCTGCTTGGAAGGAAGAGGGATAAACAGAAAAAGGAATGAGCTTCTAACCATATAGAAAGTTTTCAGGGGAGAAATGGACTTCAAGGATCTGACCACCGGCTTTCCATCTGTGGGCAGGCTCTGTATAAGCAATTTATTTCAACTTAGCGTTTACAAACACTTATTGTGGTAGATGCTAAAGAAACATAGCTGAGTCTGGCGTGGTGGCGCACGCCTTTAATCCTAGCACTTGGGAGGCAGAGGCAGGCGGATCTTTGTGAGTTCAAGGCCAGCCTGGTCTACAGAGTGAGTTCCAGGACAGCTGGGGCTACAGGGAGACCCTGTCTCAAAAACACCAAAAAAA
>VZQC01000373.1:669469-685437 GCA_009823505.1 Rhizomys pruinosus
TCTAGGTCCTTTTTGAGTTTTTCATTCTCTCTCTTTACTTCTCTGAATTCTTCCTTTAGTTTGTCATTGTATCCCTCTAGGTCCTTTTTGAGTTTTTCGTTCTCTCTCTTTACTTCTCTGAGTTCTTCCTTTAGTTTGTCATTGTAACCATCTAGGTCCTTTTTGAGTTTTTCATTCTCTCTCTTTACTTCTCTGAATTCTTCTTTATGTTCTTTAATTTCTCTGCATAGGTCTGCAATTAGTTCTCTAAGGTCTGTTTCTGGGGTCACCTCCAGGGGGAACCGATTGTGGTTGTCTCCTACCGGGTTGGTAGAGCTTGGTGTGGAGTTATCCTGCACCTTTCCCATGTCTTCTCTTCTTCGTCTCCCTGGCATGTGAGTTTCCCTTTTTTGATTCAAATCCCAAATGTCTTTTCAGTTTGTTGAAGGCTGAAAGCTTGTTTTATTTTGCTTGTCTCCTTCCAATGCTTTTTTTTTTTTCCCTTCCTTCTCTCCTCCTTGTTTATGGAATGTTGACTTGTCTAGGTTTTAGGCTTTCACTTTTGTTTATATATTGGATACTGGAAGTCTCTTCCTTTCCTGTTCTGGATGTTCTCTTAATCTCTGGATATTCTCCCCTCAATTCCAGTTGTTGGGGGGGCTGTTATTCCTAACTTAACCTGCGCCCCGATGCCTGCATGCACCAGTGGCAGGCTGCTCCCTGTGCAGGACTAGCCAATGGCGACTATGCCTGACCCCAAACCCAGGACCAGCTTGCAACTACCAGGGGGGCGGAGCCACCCTGCTGGGCAGTCATGCTCTGGCGGGATTTAGGAGTCAGATCTAGGCCCCTCTGCCACAACTCAGCAAATCAATTGTCCTGCACCCGTGGGTCACTGCCCTAAGTTTTTACCTGCGTGCAACAGTGGTGGGCTGCTCCCTCAGCCAATGGCGACCTCCATTTTGACTTTGAATAAAGGTTCTGCAGTTAGCTTCCAGTGTTCTTGATACAGAGCAGTTAAGGTTCTCCACTACAAAACTAGGGAGACTTGCATCTAATCCTTGCACTTTCCATTTGTTCCGACCCCAGGAGCCCTTCGAATCAGTTTTTCAACAAGTGGTGGTGGGGAAACATTTTCTGGGCTTGCTCCCCTTTTCCTGAATTGCAGGGAAGTCATGCCTTTACTTCTGCCTCTCCAGCTTTTCTGGACCTTAGGATAGGGGCCGCAGTTAAGGGAACTGCAGGAGACTCTGCCGGAAAAGAAAGAAGGAATAAAAGGAAGAGCAATGGGTTGAGGGAGGAAGGCCCACCACTGCCGCTGCCGCCAATGCTGCCGCCCAAGCAAGCCACCAATAGTATTTTCTTTAATAATTAATTTAATACTATCATTCCACATCGTGTTCATTATGTAAAAGAAAAACGTGAATCTTTTTCTCTGGCAAAATGGAGGATTTAAAAACTCAGAACTGCGGGGCATGGTGGCACATGCCTTTAATCCTAGCACTTGGGAGGCAGAGACAGGCTGATCATTGTGAATTCAAGGCCAGCCTGGTCTACAGATTGAGTTCCAGGACAGCTGGTGCTACAGGGAGACCATTTTGGTCTCGAAAATACTAAAAAAAAAAAAAAAAAAAAAACAAACTCAGAACTGAGGCCTTGTGGTTATTTTTCCCACTTGCTCATTTGACCTAAAGGCTCTCTGAGTACAGTTGAGACATTTATTTCATGGGATTCCCCATCAGAAAGTCAGACAATGCCGAAGCAGATTATGGGCCTTTGTCCTGCTGAGCTTGCTGTGCCTGGGGATAGATACAGTGGATAACAGGAAAGTCACTACACCTAGGCAGGGATGCAGTTGATGTCAAGAACTCTACAAGGGACAAAAAAGGCTGGAGTGGAGAGGGTCTTAGAGCAAAGAAGCAGCATTTTGACTCCTAAAGCATGTGCTCTGGGGTGGCGTACAGGTTAAAACTTAGGACAAAACTTTACCTTGGAAATTCCTTGGTAATCAGCACTTTACCATTTCCCCTGTGATTTGTATGAATCTCAGAGGTGCACTGTTTAATTTCAATGAATTTCTCAGTGGGGTTGTCTCCTGGGGAGACAGGGAAAGTCTCTTCTTTGAAGAGATGTATTGGGCAAGGTGAGTATCTACAGATGAACATGGTTATTGACTCTCAGTCAGTTCTCTGAGGCCATCAGAGTCCCACACAGAATCAGATTCATGGAACACATTTTCCAAGGGAGGTAATTCTGAAAGGATGGCAGGTTGCGTGCTGTTAGGTTGCAGGGTTTGATGCCCCAACGAAGGCTTGCCAGGTGGGGAAACTTTAGACCTCTGCCTTCCTGGGCTCCTCTCCTTTTCTCTTTTCCTCTGAGAAATCCATCTCTTTCCTGGGAATTCATAGAAATATCACTGTGTCTACCAATCCCAGTGCCAATTCTTCAGCCTAAAGGCCTAAAGGGCCTTGGTCACGTGACGGCTCCTCTATCTCCAGACCTTAACCAAAAGTTACAGCGGCATCCAGCCTTCACAGTCACATTCCCAGAGCACAGGTGATGGTCTCCCTTTGCCTGAAGACCTTCTGCTACTTCACAAGTGACATGTCCACTCAACTGGTGCTTATCTTGCAGGCGCAGGCTGGTCTTAGGCATCAGCAACTCTGGTGGAAAGTGTCCTTCTGCATTTGCCAGGAGGGCTGTGAATCATTAACCTGGGTCACTGCAAGATATAACTAGCTTGGTTTCCTTTAATTTTCCTTCCCAGAACTAACTTTCAGGTTGTAGAGGAACCTACTGTGTATATAGAATGGGAATGTGTCCCACTTGTTGGAGCTCCCCTGTTCAAAAGGAAGTACTGCATGCCCAATGAGAAGGGGCAGATTATGATTCCAGCATAGTGGGAGGTCTCTGGAACGTTTCCAGTAGCAGTGCGTGGCTCCAGAGGTGGCATCCACAGTTGGGACGTGTGCTGAGTCAGGGTTCCGGGCCTGAAGACTGGCGCATATGTAGTGCCTGTGCAGAGGCTTCTGGGTTGGGAGTGCTTAGAGTTCCTGGCCCCTCCTGACCCTCTAAAAAAAACTGAGAGCTGGGCTATTTTCCCTAGCAACAGGAAAATAGTAATGAGTGCTACAATGTAAAGTTCTTAGTAAAATTAAATAAATGTTTAAAATGTTAAATGTCTACATTTGTGTTAGATGTCTGTAGAGTGAGCTCCTGTGCACAAGTTAGAGGACAACTGTGCAGTCCATTTCTCTTTCAATCTATACATAGGATCACTAATCAGGTATAGGTTCCAGAATTGAATCCAGTTCCCCAGGCTTGGGGGCAAGATCATTTATCTACCAGGAGCCCTGTTGCAAAGTAGACACTTGGATGGGGCAGAAACCTCACTGGAGCATAGGAACCACATCAGAGGCTGCTGACATGCTCCTTCTGTATTGCCAAGAAGAGGTGGAAGCTGATGAGGCAACTAAAGTGGCCTGAGATCTTCATCTCTGACCAATGAAGTATAGCATTTGTCCACCCTTGAGAGAAACTTTCCCTAATATGAAGAGAATTTGGAAATAAACCTCTCCCAAGAAGACCTCAGTATTTCACCATCTGACAGCAGACCTCAAAGATTGTCTCCATTTCCAAGTGATTTCACACATTCCCACTTTTTAAAAAATATTTTATTGAACTTTTTTCATTTTACACATCAGTTATTAATCTAATTTAAATCCCCTTCCATGTTCAGGCCACACACCCCCCAATGCCTACTAGGACTCATGCACTCTGCCGTACATGCTAAGTCCCATTCAGTCAAGCATTTACCTACATGTCCTTCTGTGCAAGATCAACATCTCTTATCTGGAGTTGTAAAGGAAGGGCTACTCTCCCTTACCCAACTGTAATCAGTTTCAAACACTTCCCAGGCTAGGGCCTTCATGCCACTCATTTCCCTGGCACCAGTCCTGGGTCTTGACTGACTAACTTGGCCTCGGTCTCATGCTGAATGTTACCATTGCCGCAAGTTGACATGAGCAAGGTTTCAGTGGCCTGAAAGCCTCTGCTGCCTTATGCTCATGGGCCAGCTCTGACTCTTACAATCTTTCTGCTCCCTCTGCCATGAGCTGTGAGTGAGTGAGATTTAATATAGGAGTTCAAGCCAAGGACACACACTCTGATGTCTCTTGGTCTCTAAACCTTAGCCAGTCTCTAATACTTAAACCATAGATCCTAGAGAAAATACATTCCCACTTTGATGAATGGGTCTTCATAATTCCCCTTTTGTCACAAGGGGCTTCAGAATTGCAAGGTCTACCCAAGTGTTGGAAAGACAGGTTCCTTCTTTACTAAACACAGGAGTTATTACAAAATGAATTTTGAACATATGCATGATATTTCATTATAGGTACAGTGAAGAGCTATACAGTTACATTTTTTTAGTATCTCTTCAACATGAATTATTTATTAATGAAGAGAAATAATTCTGTGTTAATAGATATTCTAAGAACCTCAATGTGAAATTTCAAGTATTCATTTTATAATTAACACTTAAATAATTTAATAATTAATATTTTGAAATTCCACTCTATGTATCACATAAAAAGAAAACATGAATATTTTTCTTGCGAAAATGGAGGAGATGAAATAACAGGATATGGGTCTTGTGGTTATTTTACCCACACCCTTCTTTCCACCTGAAGACTCCACATCCCCAGGGCCTACACTGTTTCCACCACCCCATTGCCTTTTCTGCAACCCAAAGCCATGGTGCCTCAAGTTCCTCCAGACAAGCTCCTCACACCCAAATATAAGCAAGGTCCTGAAGCACAATGGAGAGCACAGCTTCTGTCTTTTGCTTGCCTGGGAACCTTCTCATAACTCACAAGGACGACGTCCACTCAGCTGGTACTGATCTTGCAAGCACAGAATGCAGTTGGACAGAAGGTAAACCTTCTGTAGTTGCTTGAGAGGTGGACAGCCCATGAGCATGGTGACCCTCCCAGACCTGGCTACCATGGCCTGTGAGAAATGCCTCCACTTCAGTGAACTGTGTGTTGTACAGGTACCTGCAGGGTCATACATATGGGAGTGCCTCCACTGGTTGGATCTCTCCTCCAGATGACACATGGTCAAGAAAAGAAGCTGATTCTGATTCGAGCAGGGAGGGAGGGTGCATGGAAGTTTGTGGCAGGTGTCCAGTAACTCCCTGGATCCTGATAATGCACTCACCAGCTGGAATCTGGGTGAACTAGGTTACAAGGCTTAAGGTGGGACCATGTTCAGTGCTAGTTAATGGGCTCCTGGGTAAAGAGTGTGGAGTGTTTCTGGTCCTTTGCGAGCCTCAAACAGGGAGAAAGTGAAAACTAGATTAATATTTATCATTGGTAACTGGTTGGGGGTGATTAATTTTGTGAATACAAGTGGTTTCTGTTATAAAAAATCCATAGGGACTTTTTGAACATTCAAATTTTTTCTCTTATCCTGCATATGTGAGTGTGGGTTGAAAGTGTGCAATGATGCATGTGCATCTGTGTGCATGAAAAAGCACAACTGTGCAGTACATTTCTCCTTTGGGGAGGCCTCTTGGAGGGTCACAGAACTTAAAAGATGTAGGGCAGCATTGGAAGCTGTTGACCCAGTGTCTGGTCCTTTCTTCACTGCAAAGGTGGTTTAAGACATTTGTCCTCTGACCAAGAGAGTGTGGGCCTTTTTCTCCATAGCTAGGAACTATTAGGAGAGGAATTGTCAAATAAACATTCCCCCATGAGGACCTCAGAATTTCATAATCTGGCTGGAAGACCTAAAAGCTTCCCTCTTTTTCAAGAAAACTCACCCATTCCCCCTTTGATTAACAGGACATCATGCTTTACCCTCTGTCAAATGGGGACTCAGCACTACACCCTTTACCCAATGGAGGCTCAGATTTCCCTTATATGAAGTGGCCCTCATATAATCTCCCTCTGGCCAAGAACATATCAGACCTCCAATGCCTGAATTCAGGGTGAAAATCTGCTGTTATCTTATACAGAAAGAATAGTTCTGACTTCCCACTTGATTCTGTTGAAGGTCGGAGGGCCCTTAATGAGGAAGAGTAATGTTGGATGCTCTATTGACTTTGTATTTTACAACTGTGAAAATGGGATCCCTACACATACTGTTGCCAAAGGAGGTTGAGAACTTCCCACTCTACTCTAAGCTGGCTAATCCTCCAATACAAAGTCAGTCTCAGGCTTCCAATTCTCTCCAATAGAACATTAGACCTGCTTATCTGAATCCCTCTGTCTACAGCTATCCCTGGTAACCATTGGTTCTCCAGATAGCTCTTTTCTTTCTACAGGCCTCCACATCTGCCTTCCTTGATTAGTTGGTTTATAAAATTAATGCCTTTTGCCAGGCGTGGTGGCACACGCCTTTAATCCTAGCACTTGGGAGGCAGAGGCAGGCGGATCTTTGTGAGTTCAAGGCCAGCCTGGTCTACAGAGCGAGTTCCAGGCCAGCTGGGGCTACAGGGAGACCCTGTCTCAAAAAGACCAAAAAGAAAATTAATGCCTTTTAAAAAGTGTCCCTGAAATATTGCTTCTCTGAGCAAGGGGCCTCAGAATTATGCTCTGTGCCCCAAAGAACAACATACATGCCTTTTCCCCATGAGGTCCTTTCAAACTCTAGAATAAGTGATATGGGGTTGGAGAGATGGCTCAGCAGTTAAAAGCACTGACTGCTCTTGCAGAGGACCTGGGTTTGATTTCCAGTACCCAAATGGCGGCTAAGAACCATCTTTTACTCCAGTTTCAGGGGAATCCAACACCCTCTTCTGACCTACTTGCCATTGCACGACACGGGTGCACCAACCTACATGCAGGCAGTACACTCATACACATAAAATAATTAAAAATAAGAATAAGTGTGATACATAAATTCGAACTAGGTTTAAAGAGTGCTCCATAATTTTCCACCTGACTATAGATCTCAAAGGGATCATCCCAAGTTATGGGGTGTTCTGCCCTTCCTTTTTAAAATTTTTATATATGTTTTTCTTTATTAGGCTGGATGACATCATGTTTTCTTAATAAATTGCTTGAAAGCTCCTCCTTGGCAAGCACAAACAACCATGAGTCCTGCACTTGTGCTCCACACTGGGGACTTACCTTCCCATGTTCACCAAGTGAAGTCCAGTAAGTCCTTCTTCTTGCCTTCATCTTCCTATACTGGCCTGCATGATACAGCCTGGGTAGTCTAACAATGGCAGTCTATACTCTGAAATTACTGAAACACCAGTTGTTGCTCAGTCAACAAGCTGGATGTCTCAGCAGTCCCCATTTGGCCCTGAAGTTTTGGAGGATTCTTGGAGAGATATGAGTCTTCAGTCCATACTGGAAGTTTGAAAAGCTGCGTCTCCTCTCTTCTTCGCAATAGCAAAGAGCTGGAACCAACCCAAGTGCCCCTCGACTGATGAATGGATAGAGAAAATGTGGTACATCTACACAATGGAGTTCTATGCAGCAGTAAAGAAAGATGACATCATGAACTTTGCAGGTAAATGGATGGAGCTAGAAGATACCATGCTGAGTGAACACAGCCCCAGAAAAACAAAGAATGGTATCCCTCATCTGTGGATGCTAGCACCAATTACCTAATTGTATGGCAAAATGAGCAACATTAAGGTGATCTGAAAACAACTGTGCTCTTATATTGTAGAATCCCTTAAAAATAAACAAATAAAAATTTTAAAAAAGAAAAGCTGTGTCTCATGACTTTGAGGGATGGTAAAAGCAGTGGCAGCCACAGGGTAGTTGCCATTAAGAATTGAAGACAGGCAAAACAACAGTGCAATCCCTTTTTTTCTTTTTGTCTTTTTACTAAGATCTGAAGTTTTATACGTGAAGTACAATTTCTCAGGCCTTACTGTTATTTACTTCTCTTTCGCCCTTCTTGTTCAGCCCAAAGGACCACCTTCCTACCTTCCTTTTCTTGTCAAAAAAAGCCTCAGAATTAACTCTTGCTAATTAAGCATCATTAAGATCTTCCCTTCTGCCAATGGAGCCTCAAATGAGTCTCTCTAAAGAAAAGTGTCTGACACCTTCACCATTAACCCAAGTGAGAATCAGACCTTCCCCATCTGCCAAGGAGGCCGCACACATATTTGGTACCACACGGTGCCACAAAATTTCTATATCTGTCCAAGATGATACAGGAACTTCGTCTTTTGTTCAAGAGGATCTGAGACCTTCACTTTGTAACCTTTGCCTTGTTCCCAAGGTGAATGTGTTCCTTACATAATATACATCTCAAATATTACATAATAAAATCTTAATAGATTCATAATAATTTATCATAGCTACTCTATAGCTTTACAATCACATTGCATAAGTATATCCCTTGAATATGAACTTTTATTAATATAGTAAAGGGGAATAATCTTGAAGTATTAATAGATACACGAAGAATCTCACTTTAGGTGGTGGAAAGATAGCTCAGCTGTTAGGAGCTTTGACTGCTCTTGCAAAGGACTCAGGTTCTATTGTCAGCATCCACATGGCTTCTAATAATTGTAACTCCATTTCCAGGGAATCTGATGCCCTCTTCTATCCTCTACAGCCACTGTATGACATTAGTGTACTTACATGCAGGCACATAAAAAAATAATAAAACTTTAAATTAAATATGAAAAAGAAGCTCATTGTAAATATTCAAGTAATCATTTAATAATTGATATTTAACTTAAATTAACAATTAAGTTAATAATTAATAATATCCCATTATACATTACCTCAAAGTAAACAACTATTTCTTCTGGGAAAATGGAGAAGATTATTTGAGGCCTGATGGGTGATTCATGCTCAAAGCAAGTGCAGAGGTTCATGGGTTAGGATTGTTGGGGTTCCTGGCCCTTTGGGACCTTCTACCAGGGATAAACAGAGAACTCAGTTCATTTATGTTCTTGAAAAATGAAAGTGTTGAGTTCTGCAAAAGAAAGTGGATTTTTTATTTTATTTTTTAATGTGTATGAATGTACTGTCTGCATTTAGGTTTGTGCACTTATGTCGTGCAATGCCACGGAGGTTAGAAGTGGGTGTCGGGTTCCCCTGGAACTGGAGTTAAAGATGGTTCTCTGCAAGAGTAGTAGGCGCCCTTAACCACTAGGTCATCTCTCCAGCTCCGGAAAGTGATTTTTATTTTTTTTTTATTTTTTTTTAATTTAATTTTTATTGATGGTTTGTGCATTTTATACATCATTTTCCAATTCAGATCAGGCATATTTCCCTTTCCCTTCCCCCCCACCCCCACCCCATCCCAGATCATGTATTCTGCCATAACTGTCCTGCATCTTTCAGGTTTTTTTTTTTTTCATTTTTTAGCTATAAGTGATAATCCATGAGTATAAGCATCCTTCGTGCAAAACCAATCTATAGACTGTTGTGCCCAAACCCCCACAGTCCCACCATTCAGTGGAGGTTGACAGGTTGTTTGTTCAATCAAGTTGATCAAATGAGTGTCCAGACTACATCGCTGTAGTTTCACCGTTCACCCCAATCGCAGCCTTTACATTCTACCACGCCCCCTCTTCCGCAGATTGTTCCCTAGGCTTAGAAAAGGGGCACAGGTGGATGAGAAGTAAAACTGTCCTCTCTCTCTGGAGCTGTTGACTTGGATTCTGGTCAATTCTGGCTGTTTCCTTTCATGGGCTGACAGGAGTAACCTTTCGATCCTACTAATGAAGCACAAGCAATTAGATATATAGGTATTTAAGCAGCACTAATAGTTATGGTAGGTTACTTTGGCATAGACACATATGTTTGGATGATATGTTAATTCATGAATTACATTTTTACCCCCTGATAAATATAACAGGGTCTTACTGTGGCTTATGACATCTCCTAACCTGTAGAGGATGTAGGCTTGTGGCATCAGCCATGGGTTATTCCTCCAAGGAGAGAGCCAACAGCCAATTAGATTTGGGATATACAGGCACATGGCTGCCTCTGCTGCACAGTATTTCCAGGCAGGTGAAGTGTAGCTGGTGCTGATGGTGGAGTCTTGCTTGACTCAGGGAGACCCGTATTTGCTTTATTGGTTTAGTGGCCTTTGGGAACACTCTCTGGCATTCCAGAGGCCATCTGTACCCTTGCATGTGCGGTCTCAATACATCCCTCCCATGTTAACGTCAGGTCTTCGGCAGCAGGGTCTTATCGCCTCTCCTCCTGCAGGTATCCCAACTTAGGGGCAAGGAGCCCTTACCTTTTGTGGGGCCTTGGATCCCCTGGCCAACATCCCCCTGGTAGAACAATCCATTGCTGATGTCAGAGCTCCTGCATTAATATACTTTGCCTAAGTGCATAGCCCAAGGACTTTAGTATTATATTTGGTTCTGAACAGAGTATAATCCTTTTCACAGTTCTTATGTCTATTAGTCAATTAAAGAAGGCATTTTTACCGGTTTTATAAGAGATTACCTCTATAATAGTTGTCTCCAATTTACAGTTGGAAAATGACATCATCATCGTCATATTTCTCCTTGTTCTATGGGGGGGAGGCAAGAAAGTCATATCAAAACCTTTGTTGCACCTAGAAGGTATAAGTTTCATTAGGACTCATTATAGATAGTTGTTACATGTAGGATCCACAGAAGGGTTCGATGTTTATGGCAATCTGAGGCTTTTCTTCCTTTCAGTGTTCAGACGGGTCAACCTTTCAGTTGCCACTTTTTGGTACATCCTACTCAATGCAAAGCTGTATCTTTTCTTTCTCAGCCGTTAAGTTGGTGACATTTTGTCCTGTTGGAACAAACAAATCTTTTCCCATAGTTAGGAAAGTGATTTTTAAATGAAAGTCTTTGGATTTGGATTAAAAATATATTAAAATGTATTATAGTGTGTGTGTGTGTGTGTGTGTGTGTGTGTGTGTGTGTGTATGTGTGTGTGTGAAGGATGTGTGTACTGGTGACAGTGCTCACGTGTACGTAAGAGGACAATGGTTGAGTCCATGTCTCCGTCAACCTCTACATATATCTGGAGTCAGACTTACATCTAAGGATTCAGTTCAGTTTGCCAGGCCTGAGTTCAAGAGTCTGCATCCAGAGAGGAGCCATCTTGGAGGGTGGAATCCTGAACAGAACAGGAAATCATGAAGGGAGGCTGATAATATGCACATTCTGAGATGCTAAGAAGAGGTAGATGCTGGTGAGGCAGTGTCAGTATGTTCTATCAAAAGATTTCCCGGTGTTATGAAGATATGGACCTAAATCTTCCTCCCAGGAGGACCTCAGAATTTTGCCATCTGACATGGAATTCTTAGTGTTACTAACCTTTCAAATGGACTTCACACAACTCTCCTTTGATAAAAAGGGCTTTAGCTATTCCCTCACTGTCAAGTGGTACCTCATATTTACACTTTGTACTGAAGGAGAGATCATGAAGTTCCCTTATGTGAAGGGACCATCACATATTCTCCCTCTGGCCAAGGCAAAATCAGTCTTACCACCTCTCAACGGCATGAAGTTCTGATAGAAACCACTTAGAAAGGATAGTACTGAATACTGTTTGGTTCTATGAGGAAGGTGTGAGGTCCCTCAGAGAATAAGATGGTGTGAGGCTTCCTTGTCTTAAATCTTCCCCCTCTGACCACTAGGGTCCAAGACCTAATGTGCACAAAGAGCTTGAGAATGTCCCACTGTGCCCAAAGGGGCCTAAGGGCTATCCCCCTTTACAAAGTGGGCATCTGCCCTGTCTCTCTGCCTAAGGAGACCTCAGAACTACCCCTCTGAATCCATGGGACTAAGACTTGACCTGGTGACTAAGGGCTTCTCAGAACTTCCCTTTCTTCTTATGGGGCTCAACATGTGTCTTCTTTGATGAAGGAATCTACAGACTAAACAAGTCCTAAGAAGTGGCCCTCAGATCTTGGTCCTCTTACCATGGGGCTCTCAGAATTACACTCCCTCCTGAAAGGTACTCCAAATTTCCCCTATGCCCAAGAAGCTACATCAACCTTCCCGAAAAAAAAAAAAAGAAAATGATGCAGAAAAATTTCCCTCTGCCTAAATTGTCCCCTTCCATCCCACACTTAGTTCTTGAGATACCAGGGATTCTCATTCACCACAGGGTCCTTAGACCTTCTTCTTCCCCTCAAGAGCTCTCCTACCTCCTGTCCCAAGAGGCCTCACTAATATTGTCTCATTGTGGTGTCTCAAAACTTCATCTGTCCAAGGAGATGTGGGAATTTCAACATCTGACCAAGAAGTTCTCTACCCATTGATCTCTGTAATTTGTTCTCTATCTGGTCAGGGTCCTTATATAACATACGTATCAGTTATTACATCATAAAATGTGAATATTTGCATAAGAATTCATTATAGATAACATTTAGAGATTTATATTGACATAGTATATGAGTATCCCTTAAATATGAATTCTTTATTAATAAACTGGAGGAGAATAATTATGAAGTGTTAATAGATCTGTTATGAAACTACTTGCAAAATTTATAATATTCATTTCCATAATTAATATTTAATTCAATAATGAATTTAAGAATTAATATTCCATGGTATACATTACATAAATGGTAATCAGTGGGCTGGAGAAATAGCCTAGCGGTTAAGAGCACTGACTGCTCTTGCAGAGGACCCAGGTTGAATCCCCAGCACCCACATGGCGGCTGAGAACCGTCTGGAACTCCAATTCCAGGAGAACTCCAGTTCCAGGGGAATCCAAGACTCTCTTCTGACCTCCGTGGCATTGCACGACACGGGTGCACAAACCTACATGCAGATAGTACATTCATACACATACAAAAATAAATTAAATTTAAAAAAATTTTAAAAAGGTAATCAGGAACTTTTTTCGGACATAATGGAAATGAAAAACCAGGACGTGATCATGAATTCAGTTTTCCCATATTGCTGTTTCCTCCTATTGTGTTTCAAACGTGAATTTCATGGCATTTCCCATCAGAAAAACCGGAGACTAACAGTGTGAAGAAAATAAGTGCCAAGTGCCTTGTCCTGCTGAGTTTGCTGTTTAATGAGGTGTAGACAGTAGGTAGATGGCAAGGTCAGTACTCCTAGGATACATTGTATTGCTTTCAAGAGTTCTAAGAGGTATCAAAGCTGGGGTGTTTGTTGTGAGGCTTGGCCAAAACACTGTGATAACTGGTGTAGGGTGGGCTTTGGATGGGTTGTGCATTGAAACAACACAAAGCATTACCTTGGAAATTCCTCTGATAACCTACATTTATATCTTCTCCCCTTTCATTAAAATAAATCACAGTTATGCATTCTTTTATTTTAAACGTACTTTTCCATGGGCTTGTCTCCAAGGGAGACAGAGAAACAGTCTCTACTTAGGGAAGGTGCATTTAGAGGGTTGTCTCATACTTTACCAGATGACTGTAACCTCAGGAAGAAAAGCCACAGGAAGGCTTGTTTCAGAGGGAAATGCTGACACCTGCCTTTTGGAGCTCCTTTCTCTATCCCCCTGACTTCCTTCTGGGATCCACCATCAGTGTGAGAGAACACAACTGTCTCTACAGTGCCTGACGACTTTTCTACTGTGGTGGAAAGAGACCTAGGGAAAATGATGCCTCCTCTCCCTGCAGACCAGCACCTCATGCCAAAAGTAGCAGCAGGAACTTGCAAATGAAGGGTTACTCCCAGAATAGAGCCTATAATTTCCTTTTCCCTGGAGACCTTCTGCTACCTCATGAGGACTACTTCCATTCAACTGGTCCAGATCTTGCATGTATTTAGGCAGGGGAAATCCTGGTAGAGTGCTTTCTCGTGTACATGTTTCAGATGGACTCCCATGAGCCCTGTGCCCTGTAAGACATAGCAAGCCTGGCCTGCAATATTGCACCTCCACCACAGTGACTTGCAGGGCTTTAGAGAGACCTACTAGATCTCGCTCATGGAAGAGCACCCCACTGGTTAGAGCTATAGCATACACTAAAGACGAAGACGCCACATGTCCACGAGGCAAAGCCCGCTGTGATTGAAGCATGGCACGAGGACACAAGGTACATTGTGCTATGTTTCCAGTAACCATGCCTGGCTCAGGAGGTGGCACCAGCAGTTTGGGACCGGTGCTGAGCCAGGGTTCCAGGATGGAAGTTTGCCATGTGCTCAGTGCCTGTGGAGAAGCTCGTGGGTTAGGAGTGCTGATGCTTATGGCGATTTGTGTGCTTCTAAGAAGGAGAAACTGAAAACTAGGCTCATTTATTTCCCAGAAAGATGGAAAGGAATAATGCATTCTACAAAATAATGTTGTTTGTAAAATTAAACTCCATCCTATACCCCCTTCATCTCCCTCCAGAGCTCATGGATTCTGTCATACATGTTAAGTCCTGTCTTGCATCTTTTTCTCAGTCTTTTATAACCTTTTCTATGTACAAGTATTCTGTTTTGGTCAGTTGTTTGAATAGGTATTTCTATCTCTTTTTTGTTCCCTTTAACTTTATATTAATTGAAAATATGCATATATACACTCCGCACATAAATCAAAAATACAAATTCTGAAAATAAACTATAGTTAATTCCTAAACACATTTAGATATTCACATTTTAACAGTAAAGTTGCATGCAGGTAAAAAGATGTATAACTTTACAATCTTTTCTTGTAGAAAATGAATGCATATCTTCCATCCATATATGGTAATTACAATGTGTGAATACAAGTGGTAGGACAACTCTAGAGCCCATTAAGAGATTCACATTGGAATAGCACAGTTTTCAGATACAATGAAATATAATAATAAAGTTGCTCAGTTTGCCTACTGTCCTAGTTTGTCCTCCATTGCCGTGACAAAACACTCTGACTGACACCAACCTGGGGAGGAAAGGGTCCACCCAGCTCACATCTCCTGGGTCACAGTTCACCACCCAGCGAGCCCAAGGCAGGAACCCAGGGCAGGAACCTGGAGGCAGGAACCGAAGCACAGACCATGGAGGAACGCCACTCACTGGCCTGCTCCCCTGGCTCATGCCCAGCCTGCCTTCTTATACTGTACACAACAACCTGCCCAGGATGGCACTACTCATTGTGAGCTGGTCCCTCCCACATTGCCTGACAATCAAGACAATACTCCAAAGACGGGGCCACAGGCCAATCCAATGGAGCCAATTCCCCAATTGAGGCTCCCTCAACCCAGTTGTGTCAAGTTGACACTAAAGCTATCCAGCACACCTATCAACTGGGGATTTGGTGTTAGCATCCACAAATGAGGGAAACCATTGGCCTTTTTTTTTTCCTGGGACTGTGTTACTTCACTTAGCACAATTGCTTCGTGTTCCCTCCATTTACCAGCAAAGCTCATGATGTAATCTTTCTTTACCACTGTATAGAACTCCATTGTGTAGATGTACCACATTTTGTTATCCAGTCATCAGTTGAGGGGCATTTGGGTTGGTTCCAGCTCTTTGCTATTGTGAAGAGAGCTTCAATAAACATAGCTGTCCATGTATCTTTGTGGTAGGATGTGTCTTGTGGGTATATACCCAGGAGTGGTATGGCTGGGTCAGGTGGTAGGCTCATTTTGAGTTTTTAAGTGATCTCTAACACTGCTTTCAACAGTGGTTGTACCAGTTTACATACCCACCAGCAGTGGATGAGTGTTCCCCTTTCCCCACAACCTCTCCAGCCTTTGGTATCTTTTGTTTTCTTGATCTTGGCTAGTCTTATTGGAGTGAGATGATACCTTAGTGTGGTTTTAATTTGCATTTTCTTAATGATTAATGATGTTGAACACTTTTTTAAATATTTAATTTTTTGATTTTATTTATTTTTTTTTCTTTCTTTTTTATTTTTTATTGATGCTCTGTTTATTTCATACATCATTTTCCAATTCAGTTCAGGCATATATCCCGTTCCCTTCCCCCCACGCCACCCCTACCCATCCCAGATCATGCATTCTGCCTTAAGTTTTCTGCATCTTTCTCTGCTTTTTTGTTTTGTTTTGTTTTCATTTTTTTAACAATAAGTGATAATTTGTGAGTACAAGCATCCTTC
>VZQC01000373.1:689223-762380 GCA_009823505.1 Rhizomys pruinosus
GGGGGGGGTGGGGTTATTGTGTGCCTGATCTAGCCCGCGCCCTGGTCCCTCTGGGCCGGGGACCCCGTAGACGGGTTCACAGCGAGACCCTCTCCCAGCTGCCCCCCGCCAGACCCCGCCTAGAGCTGTAGAGCTGTGTGCCTGGCCTGGCGCGTTATGGCATCTCCCCTGCTATTCTCTCTTTTTAATACATAACTGTGTCAACTTCAATTGAATTCTGAAATAAACATCACACAATTTACTTAATTTTAACTTAAACATGGTGTACTATGAGATACATATTCTGTCTCTCCACATATGTATATTTAATCTCTCATGTATCTATCTCGTCTCTCTACCATCTTATCTATGTAGCATCTATCATCTGCCTATCAATCTATCATCTATATCAATCTATCAGTCATAATCATATATCTATCTATCATCTATCTGTCATCTACCTATCTCTCATCTCTCACCTATCTTCTATCTATCTATCATCTATATCTATATCTATTATCATCATCTCTCTATCATCTATCTACTTACCTACCTACTTACCTACCAACTATCTATCATCTATCTTCCAATTCATCTATGTTACATATCGACCATAACACTACACTCCAACTTAGAAACTAAATCTGGGATTACGTGAAGTATCATTTAAAAATAGATAGTTGAGTAAAAGTTACACAGCCATGAAGGTATGCTTGTATTTCTATAAAAAATCAGTCACGATTATGTGAAACTGGGAAAGAAACATGCAACCAAGCAATATTTTTTATCTACTCAGTAGCATATATTTTCCAATATGTGGTCTGGTTGTATTGGTTTTAGCTGTAGGGCATTGCCTTCCACTGCTATGCTCAGAGTTAGCTGACAGTGTATAAAAATAAGGCTGAATTTGATATGCATGTCATTATTTCAGAATCTTTTTGACCTATAGAGATATGAATCCCTTCTACCCTTCAGGTCTTTAGTGTGCTAGGCTCTCAGAAATCTTTCTTGACACCACCCTGTCAACAAAGAAAGACTTCCTCTGGCTACGTATTTTCTCATTTCCCCTCACTTTGTCTTATTTCTTCAGAATAACTTTCCATAATTCTTAGATGTATTTTCATTTATTTATTTTTAATTTTATTTATTTTTGTATGTGTATGAGTGTACTGTCTGCATGTACATTTGTGCACCCATGTCGTGCAATGCCGCAGAGGTCAGAAGAGGGTCTTGGATTCCCCTGGAACTGGAGTTCCCCTGGAATTGGAGTTACAGACGGTTCTTAGCCACCATGTGAGTGCTGGGGATCAAACCCGGGTCCTCTGCAAGAGCAGTCGGTGCTCTTAACTGCTAGGCTATCTCTCCAGGCCAGATGTATTTTTAAATGTTCTTTGCTGTTATTATCTGTTTCACTCCACTAGAATAGAAGTCCCATGTTTAGTTGGTCTACCAATATTCAGCTAAATGTCAAGCATGTTTGTTACACTTAGTAAATGATTTCTCAATATCTGAATTAATAAAGGAATTAATAATGTCAATAATCCATCAACTTTATGCAGGTGTAACAGGAGACTACTAAGAATTATTTATCATCTAATAACAGATACTTTAGTTATAGATGTCACATATATTTATAAGAAGACTTAGTTTTACCACATATCCTATAAACTAGAGATTCAAGATTCAAGAACAGTAACTTTTTCATTCAAAGCCCAATTTCTATCTTGAACAATGGTTCAGTTGGAAACATGTAGCATCATCCTCTACAAAATTACATTAGTTTCCGGGGAATTACATACTGAAATGTGTCCAATGGTTGAATTAGTACAGTGGTTGTCATTTAGGCACAGCAGACCCATATTGGTTGCTTATCACCCAGTGTTTGAACCCAAACACACCTTGCTTCTATCGTAGGAGTTTCATGCATTGTGATCTGATCTGCAGTTAAAACTTGCTTCCACAGGGGCTTCCAGGAATATAGAGTGTGGAGGCTGAGATTATTATTATTATTATTATTATTATTATTATTAATTTGAATGTTGTGGTCTCTTGTGTGCAGGTACAGATGTATGAGTAGATGTGCTTGCATGTGTACTTCGTGCATGTGGATTCTAGAAGACTTCTGATTTCATTTCTCAGGCACTAACCAACATTTCCCCACTGATACAGTATCTCTCACTGGCTTGGGATTTTCCAGGCAGGCTAGGCTGTCTGGGTAATACACCTCCCTGTTGTTGGGATTATAAGTGCACATCACCCTGCCTAGGTTTTTTTCTTTTTAAAAATATTTTTATTGAAGTTTTGTGCATTTTTTTTTAATTTTTATTGATGGTTTGTGCATTTTATACATCATTTTCCAATTCAGATCAGGCATATTTCCCTTTCCCTTCCCCCCCACCCCCACCCCATCCCAGATCATGTATTCTGCCATAACTGTCCTGCATCTTTCAGGTTTTTTTTTTCATTTTTTAGCTATAAGTGATAATCCATGAGTATAAGCATCCTTCGTGCAAAACCAATCTATAGATTGTTGTGCCCAAACCCCCACAGTCCCACCATTCAGTGGAGGTTGACAGGTTGTTTGTTCAATCAAGTTGATCAAATGAGTGTCCAGACTACATCGCTGTAGTTTCACCGTTCACCCCAATCGCAGCCTTTACATTCTACCACGCCCCCTCTTCCGCAGATTGTTCCCTAGGCTTAGAAAAGGGGCACAGGTGGATGAGAAGTAAAACTGTCCTCTCTCTCTGGAGCTGTTGACTTGGATTCTGGTCAATTCTGGCTGTTTCCTTTCATGGGCTGACAGTTTGTTCAGGAGTAACCTTTCGATCCTACTAATGAAGCACAAGCAATTAGATATATAGGTATTTAAGCAGCACTAATAGTTATGGTAGGTTACTTTGGCATAGACACATATGTTTGGATGATATGTTAATTCATGAATTACATTTTTACCCCCTGATAAATATAACAGGGTCTTACTGTGGCTTATGACATCTCCTAACCTGTAGAGGATGTAGGCTTGTGGCATCAGCCATGGGTTATTCCTCCAAGGAGAGAGCCAACAGCCAATTAGATTTGGGATATACAGGCACATGGCTGCCTCTGCTGCACAGTATTTCCAGGCAGGTGAAGTGTAGCTGGTGCTGATGGTGGAGTCTTGCTTGACTCAGGGAGACCCGTATTTGCTTTATTGGTTTAGTGGCCTTTGGGAACACTCTCTGGCATTCCAGAGGCCATCTGTACCCTTGCATGTGCGGTCTCAATACATCCCTCCCATGTTAACGTCAGGTCTTTGGCAGCAGGGTCTTATCGCCTCTCCTCCTGCAGGTATCCCAACTTAGGGGCAAGGAGCCCTTACCTTTTGTGGGGCCTTGGATCCCCTGGCCAACATCCCCCTGGTAGAACAATCCATTGCTGATGTCAGAGCTCCTGCATTAATATACTTTGCCTAAGTGCATAGCCCAAGGACTTTAGTATTATATTTGGTTCTGAACAGAGTATAATCCTTTTCACAGTTCTTATGTCTATTAGTCAATTAAAGAAGGCATTTTTACCGGTTTTATAAGAGATTACCTCTATAATAGTTGTCTCCAATTTACAGTTGGAAAATGACATCATCATCGTCATATTTCTCCTTGTTCTATGGGGGGGGAGGCAAGAAAGTCATATCAAAACCTTTGTTGCACCTAGAAGGTATAAGTTTCATTAGGACTCATTATAGATAGTTGTTACATGTAGGATCCACAGAAGGGTTCGACGTTTATGGCAATCTGAGGCTTTTCTTCCTTTCAGTGTTCAGACGGGTCAACCTTTCAGTTGCCACTTTTTGGTACATCCTACTCAATGCAAAGCTGTATCTTTTCTTTCTCAGCCATTAAGTTGGTGACATTTTGTCCTGTTGGAACAAACAAATCTTTTCCCATAGTTAGTTTTAAGATTTGAATTGCAAGGTTTTTGACTAGAAGGTTTCATGTCTGTCTGTACCCCCCCTTTTTTTTTTTAACCCATGAGTCTCCAGAAGACAGTTGTATTATACATAACTATAGGGTGGAATCAAGGCACAGATTTCATCAAATTCACCCATGTTGTTTTGGGTGACTATATATGATTAACTTGGGAAGCAAACTTAATTTTTGCTTTAAATCATCTTAAAGAGAATGCTACAAGGTGATACTGTACAACAGAGAAATTATAGAGAACATTTGTATGTGCCAATCCCAAAGTTATTGCTCTAGAGATTTTGTGTAAAACAAATGTGGACAACAGCAAATTATATCTACATTTAACTCAGATGCATTACCGTTTTTATCAGAGTCTGTAAACCAATGTTGTTTAATATACACATATTTACTTTTACTAAGTCCTAAAACACCATGTATCCTGTAGACAGTGTCTAGGTGAAACTGAGTACTTGCTGAACTCACATCAATTAAATATGCCTTGATTGAATATACATCCGTGTCCCTCTCCCACCCATCCCCCCTTCCCAATTCACCATTTCAGTCAATTTTCTGATGCAGTCTTTCTGTTGTTGTTCTTTTACTATGCATCCCTCTCCATGAGAAATATTTATATCTGGGTTGTTGGTACTAGCATCCACATATGAGGGACACCATTTGTCGTTTGTTTTTCTGGGACTGTGTTACTTCACTTAACATAATGTCTTCCAGCTCCATCCATTTACCTGCAAAGTTCATGATGTTGTCCCTCTTTACTGCTGCATAGAACTCCATTGTATACATGTACCACATTTTCTCTATCCACTCGTCAGTTGAGGGGCACCTGGGCTGGTTCCAGCTTTTTGCTATTGTGAACAGAGCTGCAATAAACATAGCTGTGCATGTATCTTTGCAGTAAGTTGTGTCTTGTGGGTATATACCCAGGAGTGGTATGACTGGGTCAAATGGAAGGGTTTTGTGCATTTTGTACAACATTTCTCAGTCCAATTTAGATTTATTCCCCTTTCCATGCCCCCCACCTCACCCAAATGGGTGCATTCTGCCATACATGTCTTGAATCTTTTTTTCTCAGTCTTTTTAAAGTTTTTCTCTGCACAGGTTAATTGTTTGGGGCCAAAGTTTACTCTTTCAGTCAGTTCTTTGACCCAGTTCTTTTTTTATTGTTGTTCCCTCCAATTTGTATTGCCTCAAAATATGGATTTCTATGCAGTGGTAAAGAAAGATGACATCAAGAATTTTGTAGGCAAATGGATGGAACTAGAAGCCATTATGCTAAGTGAAGTAACACAGTTCCAGAAAAACAAATGAGGAATGGTACCCCTCATATGTGGATGCTAGCACCAAATCCCTGGTTGTAAGGCAAAATGAGCAATGTTAATGTTATAATTCTTTTTATCTGAATGCACCTGTGCCATCATAACGTGAATCCCTTAACGGGCCCTAGAATTAACCTACCATTTATTTTCCTGGTTAGGTTTTTATATGGATTCTGGAGGCTCAAATTCCAGTCTTCATGCATTCAAGGCAAGTATTTTACCAACTGAGTTACCTCCCCAGCCCACTAGGTTGTTTGTAAATGCTTAAATAATACTCATTGATTTATTCTCCACTCTGTAGCTATGTGCAGTTTGAGTAAAGCTCAGCTGGGGGGGTTCATCTCTCCAACATGGGGTATTGACTGGACTTATGGATGCGTTAGTGATCATTTAATAGTTAGGCTGGGGCTTGCTAGCTGTGCTTGGCCTTGCTTATGGGTCTGATATTTGCTTGGGGCTGGTGGCCAAGCCACCTCAGTTCTTCATGAATTCTTTTCACGCTGTATCAGTGTTCCAGGAGCATAGGTCCTAATGCACAGGTACTTATGTAAGATCTGTATATCATGCAGTGATTAATGTGCCATTGTCAAAATAGTCACAGACCTGATCTTAAAATCATTGAGGGAGGGAATTACAAAAGAACGTGGGAGAACTGAGTCCTCAAGAGAACAAGCTAGAAGAGTTTTGCAGTCAGAAATAGAGGAGGAGCTGTGTCTTTTACTCTTGCTCTGTCCTTAAATATGGTTATGAACAAATCAACCCAGAGAACATGGAATTAGACTGCATAATCACAAGGAGTCTTACTTTTGTGTCAATGATTTCAGGTTTGTGGTAGTGTTTACTGGTAATTTACTGAAGCCTTAGCATGAAATCCAAGGCAGAGTCAAATGGTTTTTAAAGTAAATCTTTGCCATATAAAAGTGAAGTGACTGAATATTGGAAATAACAAGTCATTCATTCTAAGGAACAAAGAAGACATCAGAAATTAAGGAAGCATTTGTGGCTACTTAGAAAATCATTAGCTTAGCAAATATTTCCCATGTAATTGATATTTGAAGCAGCTTAGTGGAAAGGGATGTTATTTTGCTTTTATTATGCATCAAATATTTAATGCATTCATATAACACACTTTGAGAAAAAAAATCACCCTTATCCAAGAGGCAATCTCAATTGTGCTATGCTATCAAACTTTATTGCTCATTTGCAGTCATGAGAAAAAGCTCATAGTTCTAATGAAATAGGAAATATTTTGATTAGCATAGCATTTTTATAGAAACTTTTATAGTATTTTAAAATGATTAAGTAATGATAATTAATGCCATGTTCATTTCTTACTGTAAAATAAAGATGGCTATTATCCTCAGACAGTTTAAGATAAAATGAGTAGCTTTATTTAGAATCGGGTCACAATGAACAACATACAGACATTGCAAAGTCGATTCCCTAATCTGGTCCCTGCTCATGTCACGATGTCCTTCGCTTCCGCTCATGGTAGTCCAGGATTCTTCACTATTGCAAACACCACACAAACACAATATGTTTCTGCAAGTCTCTGGATGTGACAAAAATTAAAATTAAAAAATAGAGCAGATATTTTTATTGTAGAATAAAACTGAGACAAAATCTCCAGAGACAGAAAATACAGAGAGCTTACTGACTGTATCTTCCAGTGCCTTTGATGAAACTGGGGAAGATAAGGCAGCCTGTCAGTCTAACAATCTAAGAATCATCATTTTGTCACATCTCAGAATAGGAAAGAGATGAGAAACTAATGTCTAACATGAGTAACTATGCATGAGGGGAAGTGATCTTATTACCCAACATGACATGTTTTCTTTAGATAGGACTCCACATCTGCTGAGAGTTAAGTTTAGCTCTCATGATTTAGTTAACCAAAAGACTTTTTTGGATTTTCTGTGCCATCCTATATATTGAACAGACAGCTAAAAGAGGAAAATAAATGGAAAGTGAGGAGTGTGAGGGAAGATTTTATATTCTGTTACCCCATGTCTTCCATTACTACCTATTTATTACTATGGCACTGTGCTTTCTTAAAGTGGAGTTAACTTCATCATAGCTAGCTTGTAGACTATAGGGTAAAGGAAATACTTGACCTCTCAATTTTTCTTCTTCATTGTTATCCTTAAAATTACTTAATGTAAAATGTACAGCTTGATCACAGATTTTGCTTTGAATACTACCAACTGTACCCTTTGCAAATGAACTACGTTAGTCAGCAGAATACTCCAGAGAATTCAAGGGAAGAAAGGCTCACTTCGGTTCACTGTTTAAGATGTTTTGGTATGTGTGGTCAGCTGACTCCATTATTTAGGCTGATGTTAAGGCAGAAACATCATGGTACTTCAAAGGGCATGATGGAGGAAACCTACTTACGTTCAGTAGCCAGGAAGTAAAGCAAGGAAAAAGGATGGTCCAAGGACCAGATAAATCTCTCAAAACCATATCTCCAGTGACTTACTTCTTCCAACTAGGCCTTACTTCTGAGCAAACATTCAGCCCATTGATACGTTTATCGACCTCATCATTTAATTACGTCAATGTTGCCATTAGCTTGTAACCAAACCTTCAACACAAACTTTAGTTGGGGGTTGGGGGATTCATATAAAAATCCAAACATTGAGCCTCAATTCTATTCAATCTAGGATATTGTAATATTTTGGTATGCCTATTTTGAATATATTTTTGGAAGAGGAAAGATGTGTTTTGGTAGATGTTGGTTCAGAGACCATCCTAATAATCATGATGCATAATTGTGGTATGCATATTTCATCCAACTTTTCCCTTAATAATATGATAGGTCTCTCTATTTTTATTTTACATTTGAATTTGTACTTGGAGCATTTCATTTCATGGAACCTATCCCATTTTCTATGACAGAGATTAAAGTTATTTCTTTTCCTTTACTATCTGTAAAAATCTCCCAATTAATATTGTAAATCTGTTTGCATATTGTGGAGAAATACCAACAAATGAAATCTATGATCAAAGAATATACACACCTAACATTAAATATTGGCCAGATGTATAAATAATAAAGATTTCAATCTGGTAACAATTTAGTATTTTTTTTAAGTTAAAATACAATTATTTTGGGGATTTGGAGAATGTTCTTTTGTTAATTTTCATTTTTTATTGATGCTTTGTGTATTTCATACATCATTTTCCAATTCAGTTCAGGCATATTTCCCTTTCCCTTCCCCCCACCCCACCCCACCCCATCCCAGATCATGCATTCTGCCATAACTTTCCTGCATCTTTCTCTGTTTTTTTTTTCATTTTTTTAACAATAAGTGATAATTTATGAGTGCAAGCATCCTTCATGTAAATCCAATTTGCAAGCAGTTGTACTCAAACCCACACAGCTCATGGTCCCACCATCCAAAGGGGGGGGGGCTTGGATTTATGTTCATATCAGTTGTAACAAATGAGTGTCCAGACTATATTTGTTTGTCGGTTTTCACCATTCACCACAATCACTAGCCCTTACATTTACCATGCCCCCTCTTCTGCAGTTGGTTCCTCTAGGCTTAGAAAAGGGGCACAGGGGATGAGCGCACACAAGAGTCTATTTCTCTGGAGCTGTTGTTGTTGGACTCTGTTCATTCCTGGCTGTTTCCTTTTATGGGCTCGACAGTTTTCCAAGGATAACCTTTCGATCCTACTAATGACACACAAGCACATTAGATATTAGGTATTTAAACAGTACTAATGTTATGGTAGGTACTTTGGTATGACACAGATTTTGGATGGTGAGTTAATCCCAATGAATTACAGTTTTTTTCTGTTTAACTATGGACAGGGTCTTACTGTGGCTTATAACATCTCTACCATTAGAGGATGTAAGCTTGTGGCATCAGCCGTGGTGGTGATCCTCCAAGGAGAGAGCGAATAGCACATTAATTTGGGATATACGACGTAGTGCTGCCACTGCTGCACAGTATTTCCAGGCAGTGAAGTGTAGCTGGTGCTGACAGAGGAGTCTTGCTTGACTCAAGGAGACCTATATTTGCTGTTATGGGTTTAGTGGGTCTTGGTAACAATCTCTCGGTATTGCAGGAGGCCATCTGTACACTTCGGCAAGTGTGGGGTCTCAATACATCTTTCCCCTGTTTACATCAGGTCTTCGACAGCAGGGCTATTGGGCCCTCTCTTCGTGCAGGTATCCAAGTTTACGGAGGCAAGGAGCCTTTACCTTTGGGGGTTGGATACTCTCCGGCCAACAAGCTCCTTGTGGAATAGCCCATTGCTGATGTCAGAGCTCCTGTATTAATATATTTTGCTTAAGTGCATAGCTTAAGGAGACTTTAGTATTATATTTGGTTCTGAATAGAGAATAATCCTTTTCACAGCTCCTATGTCTATTAGTCAATTAAAGAAGGCAGTTTTACCGGTTTTATAAGAGATTACCTCTATAACAGTTGGCTCCAATTTACAGTTGGAGAACTACCTCATCGTCATCATATTTCTCCTTATTCCATGGAGGGGAGGTAAGAAAGTCTCTCCTATTAAAACCTTTGTGGCACTTAGAAGGTAAGGCAGAGGCAGGCAGATCTCTGTGAGTTCAAGGCCAGCCTGGTCTACAGAGTGAATTTCAGGCCAGCTGGGACTAAAGGGAGACCCTGTCTCAAACAGACCAAAAAACAAAAAAAGAAGGTAAGTTTTGTTAGGACTCATTATAAATAGTTGTTACAAGTAGGATCCAAAGAAGGGTTTGATGTTTATAACAATCTGACGCTTTTTTCCTTTCAATGTTCAGACAAGCCAACCTTTCTGCTGGCACTTTCTAGTACATCCTATTCAATGAAAAGCTGTATTTTTTCCTTTCTCAGCCATTAAGTTGGTGACATTTTGACCTGTTGGAACATACAAATCTTTTCCCGTAGTTAGTTTTAAGATTTGAATTGCAAGGTTTTTGACAAAAGTTTTCATATCTATCTGTATCACCCTTTTTTATTTTAGTTTTTTGTTTTTTGACCCATGAGTCTCACAAAAGCAGTTGTATTATACATACCTATAGGGTGGAATCAAGGCACAGATTTCATCAAATTCACCCATGCTGTTTTGGGTGACTGTATGTGATTAACTTGGGAAGCAAACTTAATTTTTAAGTGAAATCATCCTATAGGTGAAAGAGAATGCTACAAGGTGATACTGTACAACAGAAAAATTATAGAGAACATTCGTATGTGCCAATGACAATATCATGAACTTTGCAGGTAAATGGATGGAGCTAGAAGACATTATGTTAAGTGAAGTAACACAGTCCCAGAAAAACAAACGACAAATGGTATCCCTCACATGTGGATGCTAGTGCCAATAACCCAGTTATAAATATTTCTTGTGGAGAGGGATGCATATTAAAAGCACAACAACAGAAAGACTGCATCAGAAAACTGACTGAAATGGTGAATCGGGAAGGGTGGGAGGGGCGGGAGAGAGACATGGGTATATATTCGATTAATGCATATTTAATTATGTGAACTCAACAAGTATCCAGTTTTGCCCAGACTCTGTCTACAGGTTACATGGTTTAGGACTTAGTAAAAGTAAATATGTATATATTAAACAACATTGATTTAAAGGCTCTGATAAAAACGGTAATGCATCTGAGTTAATTGGAGATATAAATTGCTGTTGTCCACATTTGTTTTACTTAAAATCTGTATAACAATTTAGTATTTTAAATATTTTATTTATTTACTTACTTATTTTATGTGTATGAGACACATTTTTGCAGAGGACTGAAGAGGATGTTGGATCTCTTGGAACTGAAGTTACAGGCAGTTGTGAGCCACCCCGTGTGGGTGCTGGGAATGGAAACTAGGTCCTCTGCAAAAACTCTTAACCATTTCTCCTATCCAATTATTTAGGGTTTTTTTTTGGTATTTTTGAGACAGGTCTCCCTTTAGTCCCAGCTGGACTGGTGCTTGCTCTGTAGACCAGGCTGGCCCTGAACTCACAGAGATCCATCTGTCGCTGCCTCTCGAGTGCTGGGATTAAAGGCGTGCACCACCTTGCCCGGCTATTTAGAGTTTTAAAGATGCTACCTTGTGAAATTTTATAATGATCATTCTTAAAGACATATGCTTGAACACATGTGTTCAACACAGTTCTGAATGAGAATCCTGGAAAATAAATTGCTTTGTTAGATAATATGCATATTATAACATTTGATTAACAATAGTGAATTATCCTCTAAAATGCTGTATCTGTATGTTCATCCTCTCCAAATGTTAATGCTTAAATTCTCATATATTGTTCAACAGTAATTATCGTCACTCTTCATATTTTTTTTACAGCAAACTGGGTGAAAATTTCTTAGTTGACTTATTTTACTTTTACTTGATTACTAGTGAAGTTGAGAATCTCTTCATATTTTTCTTTCAGATGTGCATGGTCTGTAAAACCATATCTGCAAAATCTTTATTTGGATTATTCTTCCCCCCAAGTAGAACAATTTTTGATTAACTCAACCTTTGTAAACATCACCCTCCATTTCTCCAAAGCCTTCTTTTTCTTAAGGACAAAATGCGATCATGGTGACTGAGATGCCGATTCTGTTTCTCCTCTTTGTTTACTTACAAATTTACCTTAAAGTTGCTTTATTAATAGGCACACTAATTTTTAGATCATCAAGATATGTTTCTAGTAGGAATTTATTTTTTGATCTCTACCCTGCAATCTGGAGGTATCAAAGGTCATGACATTTTTAACAACAGATATATTTCAGCAATAGAAAATCTGTTGTTTTGATTCCCACGTTTCAACACACGTTTCTCCCAAAACATTACATACTCTGTGTTTTCAATTCTGTTTGGATACATGGTGTATACATTGTGTTCACTTAAAAGAAACTTTGCTAAATTATTAGACATGGGACATACCTAAGAGTTATTAGATAATAATTACCATATGAAGATCTGGATGTAAAAAACAGCTATATATACAGAGGATGGGAAAGAACTGGAAACCTGAGATTTGGTCCTGCTATGGCACAAATTCATGTCTTATTGGAATCTTTTAACTTGTGTTATATGTGGGTTGTTTAAATCGCTTCTGGTTACTTTTACCTTTTTTGTTACATTCTGTAATCTCATGTCTGCGTTTTCTTAGAATACTCATATTAAGATTGAAAATACTCTTTTGAAGTTAGTGAAAGTCTGGTCAGTTGTTCCCATAAAAAGACATGTGGAAAACAGTGCTGAAGTATTCTGTGACCATTACCAATCACACATTTTTGATTCTCGAAGCAGCATTTTACAGAGAATTTCAGACTATATCAAACACTCCAACTGGCAGTCAAGATTATAGAAAATTTAAAGCTTAATTCAGCAGTGAAATTTGTCAGTCAAGATGATTGACATCCTAACAACTCCAAACCTACATCTTAATTTATCACTCGAAGGCTAACTATTCCTTGTCAGTTTTAAGTTGACTTGATATAAAATTTTAAAACATAGAAAATGTAAAAAAAATATAAATACCAGGAAATAAGAGTGTTCTCTTTTAGAATCAGTATTCATAATAAAATGTGTCTTATGGGCTGGAGAGATGGCCTAGCGGTTAAGAGTGCCGACTGCTCTTGCAGAGGACGCAGGTTCGATCCCCAGCACCCACATAGCGGCTGAGAACCGTCTGTAAGTCCAATTCCAGGAGAACTCCAGTTCCAGGGGAATCTGACACCCTCTCCTGACCTCCGCGGCATTGTACGATACGGGTGCACAAACCTACATGCAGACAGTACATTCATCTAAATAAATAAATAAATAAATAAATAAATAATAAAAATGTGTCTTATACACTTTTAATGAAAGAATCCTTCTGTCCACTTTCTTGCATCTTGGGGTATCTGATAATATTTGCTATAGGAAACCTGGAGGACAACATTGAATTTCACTGACCCCCATGAAAATCACAGTTCTAACTAGAATTACCAAGCCTACATTAAACCATTGAACCATAGAAGACACAGTGTTTAAACATGAAAAGTCTGTACTTGTGCAGATGTGTTTAGTTCCTTGCAGCTGTTAGTTTCATAAGTGGTTTTCATCCAATGGAGACTTACAGAAGACACACCTCCCCCCATGTACACCTATAATGTGAGCACGGCAGGTATATATTTTATGTATTTTTTTTTACAGAGTACATAGAAAAACTATACATCTCATGTATGTGCTTAATCTTGGGGTGAAACCATTAGAACCCTAGGAACTAAAGATATCTCTAAGAAGTTATGCTACAATTTTTTAAAAATAAAATGACAAATGTTGAAAAATTGAATTAATGGTATCTCTAATAAGCTTATTCTTTATGAGGAAATCAGAGAAAGTCTTTGTGCATAATGGATACATCAATATTACGCTTCTTCTAAAGTAAATGGACCTCAGTTTATGCTGAAAGACAGCATGATAGGGAATCAACACCATGTGTTCAGTTGGGAGATGTATATTCTGTCTTAGCCCTGATGGATATAAATTATGTCACCCTTAATAAATAATCCATATTTGGGGCTGGAGAGATGGCCTAGCAGTTAAGAGCACTGTCTGCTCTTACAGAGGACCTGGGTTCGATCCCCAGCACCCACATGGTGGCTGAGAGCCCTCTTTAACTCCAGTTCCAGGGGAATCTGATTCCCTCTTCTGACCTCTGAGGCACTGCATGACACGGGTGCACAAACCTACATGCAGACAGTACATTCATACACATACAAAATCAATAAAATTTTAAAAATAATCCATATTTATCCATTTATTTACTTATTTTAAGCCCTTGACTCTTTAAAGTTTTGTTTTTATTTTTGTGAATATCATACATGAGTTTAGTCTTTGCATTATTTCCATCTTTCTCAATCCCTTCAATCCCTGTCATGTACCCCCTTTCAATTTTTGTCCACTTCTTTAATTATTGTTATTTTGTATACATCATACATTTATAAATATGCATTCATATATATGCATATATATGTATATAATTTACAGAGTCTATTTAATTGTGGTCATGTATGTCTGTGTTTAAGGCTGTCTGTTTGGGATTAAATAATCTTTCAGAGAACTAGTCCCTGGAGAAAACTTACTCTCCCTCTCTCAGGATCTATTGATTGCCTGTAGTTCTTCATCTTGATGTGGGCCCTCATGAAATTTCCTTCATCCACCTTGGCATTTGGGAGGCAGAGGCAGGCACATCTCTGTGAGTTCAAGGCCAGTCTGGTCTACATAGTGAGTTCCAGGCTGGCCAGGGGTACATAGTACCTGTCTAAAAAGACAATCACCCAACCAACAAAGGCCATTGATGAAGTAAGTTACACTAGGTGTATCCACACCAGGCAGTTGTGATGGTGAATTAATATGTGATCACCTCTGAAACACATGACTGTATTTACAACATGGAAGAAATTAATGAGTAATTCTGTTGAAGGAATCTAAAGAAAAATTCTTCATACTCTGAAGTTAGTTGTTTTATTTTTTCTTCTCTTGTGCATGCAATGGTTTAAAACATAAAGCAGAAAGTCACCCTTATTACTTCTAGTTTCAAAATGAATAAATAGACTGCTAGTTGCTGGATCTGTGCTTTTGTACTCAATTATATAAAATGAATGCTTTGCAAACTATAATCCACAAAGAAAAGATTGTGATTAGCAGGTCCACATTTTTTATTTAACAATCCAATGTAAATAGTGAGAATGCATCCATAGCCCAGTGGCCATTAACCACTGCTATTTTTGAGGGCTATTATTATTGTCTCATGAACATGTATCATGGCATACCAGGTTTATTTGCAGTGTGTATTCCATGTTCCTTACACAGTCTCCAGAGGTGGTGCTTATATGCCTGCAGAGACTGTGCTTACTCAGAAATATTGGAAATGACATTGAATCTGTTACCCTTTTTGGTTTGTGTCAATCATCCTGATGAGATACTTGATACTTGAATGTGGGATGGATCATGATGACAGGACTCCCATTGCCTCTGGAGCTGCTAAGTTCACACTCTGTGTCATGTGAGCACAGGCCTTGGCTTTTGGCTAGTCTGTAAACAGCTCTTGGAATAACAATGACTTTTGTTTTGTTTCAGTGACACACGCAGAGTATTGTGGAAGGTTTCAGATGCATACAAGATGAGAGTTGTCTAAAGCAATAGCATAAATACTCAGCATGTAGCTCCTCTATAAGAAACAAATCAATGTTTCACATTTCATGTTAAGGCAGGTTTTCTTTTTAGTTAGCAAATTAGTTTGACAGTAACCTACCTTGAATTTAATTGGTTTTGCCTTGTGAGAGATGATATGGTAAAAACATATGATTATTTGAGGGGTCTCTTTAGACACAGTATTCTAAGCCTATTAATTTGTGTCCTCATTACAAGTCACGAATTGCATACTCAATACTCAGTTCAGTAGATGGAAGTACCATGGTACATGCATGCTAATTCCCTAGAAAGTGGCATAGCCAAATATATAGATTTCCCAAAGCTTGTTGATATTTCATTGTCTCTTTTCCTCAATCTGTCAATTCCCGTGTAGCCCTAGATATGTTCATATCATATCCAAACTTCAAGTTTCCAATCTCTAATAATAGAGGTGTGATGTTTAATTTTATGTGTCAACTTGGCTAGGCTAGATAGTAACAATTGTTTAGTCAAATCCCAGTCTAGATCTTAAGGTGAAGCCATTTAAAAATTGGATTAACCTTTCACTAAGTAGAACTTGAAGAAAGCAGATTACTCTCCCTAACGTGAGTCCACTGAGGGCTCAGAGAAAAGACCAGTCCCCAAATAGCAAGGAATTTTACCTCTAGAACATAACAGAAAATTTACCTCTAGAGTACAGTACAGAAATTCTACTTGTTTGGAGCGCTTTTAGCCTCAAGACTCCATCATAAACTCTTACTGTGATTTCCATCCTGCTGGCTGGCCATTAAGATGTCACAGTTGTGAGATTCCACAATTGTGTGAGCCAATGCCTTGAAATAAATTTTATGTCATACTGTCTCTCTCTTTCTCTCTCTCTTTGTGTGTGTATATAAATATATATACATATATATGTTTATAAACACATATATATGTATACACATAGTCAATTGAGTTTGCTTTATTTCTGACTGAACACTGACTCAGATCAAAGATGGGTTTTTGGTACAAAAATAAATAATAAATGAAGTAATTAATTTATTATTATTTTATAATACTTTTATTGATGCTTTGTGTATTTCAGACATCATTTTCAGTTCAATTTAGACATATTCCCTTTTCCCTTATTCCTATCCTACCCCATGCCATTCATGTCCTTCATCTTTCTCTCAGTCTCTCCAAAGTTTTTTTCTGCAAAGGTTTATTGTCCTAGGTAGAATTCAGCCACATCAGTCTGTTCCTTGACCCAGTCCTCATGATGCTGTTGTTCCCTCCCAATTGTACCACTCCAAAGTATGCCCATGTACACGTCATATATATACCAGAATTATGTCCTCAAAGAATAAACTGTATGTTAACTCTGATATATGTCTAGAAGTTTACATTTTTCTTTTTAATTTTATATTACTCTAACATATGAATATATACCTTGCACCCAAATACATTAATTACCATGTTTGAAAGTAAGTGGTAAGCTAATTCTAGGGTTCATTATGAGATTTACATTACAACATCAGAGTTTCTTTTAGATATAAAGAAATATAATAACAGTTGCTCAACTTGCCTTTCAATTGGGGGCTTTGGTGCTAGCATCCACAAATGAGGGAAACCATTCCCTGTTTTTGTTTTTTTTTTTTGGTAGTGGTGGGGGACTGTATTACTTCACTTAGCATAATGGCTACTAGTTCTATCCATTTACCTGCAAAGTTCATAATGTTATCTTTCTTTACTGCTGCATAGAACTCCATTGTGTAGATGTATCACATTTTTGTTATCCACTCGTCAGTTGAGGGGCATTTGGGTTGGTCCCAACTATTCACTATTGTGGAAAGAGCTGCAATAAACATAGATGAGCATATATGAGTCTTATGGTTATATACCCAGGACTAGTATGGCTGGGTCAGGTGGTAGGCTCATTTTGAATCTTTTAAGGGTACTCCACACTGCTTTCTACAGTGGTGGTACAAGTTTGCATTCCCACCAGCAGTGGATGAGTGCTCCCCTTTCCCCACACCCTCTCCAGCATTTGATGTCTTTTGTTTTCTTGATCTTAGCCCGTCTTCAGAGTGATATAATATGTGAGAGTGGTTTTAATTTGCATCTCCTTAATTATTAACGATATTGAACACTTTTTAAGATGTTTCTCAGCCATCTTTACATCCTCACTGGTGAAGTCTCTGTTCAATTCTTTACTCCATCTTTTGAGTGAGTCATTTGTTTTCTTCTTTGTTTTTTGAGTAGTTTATGCATTCTGGATGTTAATTCTCTGTCAGATGTATCACTGGTGAAGGTTTCCTCCCATTCTGTAGGTTTTCTCTTCACTTCCTTGACTGTTTTTTTTTTTTGTTGTTGTTGTACAGAAGCTTTTGAATGTGATGAGGTCCTGCTTGTCAGCTGTTGACCTTATTTCCTGTGCAGTTGCTGTTTGATTTAGAAAGTATTTTCTTACTCCTATGTCTTGTAGATTGCTACCAACTTTTTCTTCTATCACCTTCAGAGTTTGGGGTTTCATGTTGAGGTCTTTGATCCATTAGGAGCTGATTTTTTTACAGGGTGAGAGATAGAGGTTTATTTTTGTTCTTCTACATATGGTGATCCAGTTTTCCCAGCACCATTTGCTAAGGATGCTATCTTTCCTCCAGTGAGCTTTTTTGGCCCCTTTATCTAAGATGAGGTGGCTGAAATTGTATGAGCTCAAGTTTAGATCTTTGATTTTGTTCCATTGGTCAATGGGTCTGTTTTTGTGCCAGTACCAGGCTGTCTTTATGACTATAGCCCTGTAGTATAGCTAGCTTGAAGTCTGGTAAGGTGATCACCCTTTTATTGCATTTTTCACTCAGGGTTGCCTTAGCTATTCGAGGTCTTTTGATCTCCATATGAATTTAAGGATTTTTTCCAAGTCTGTGAAGGAACTCTTGGGGTTTTAATTAGTATTGCATTGAATTGGTATATTAATTTGGGTAGAATGGACATTTTTACCATATTATTTCAAGCACTATATTGAAGAGGAGTGGCAATAGGGGACAGCCTTTCTGGGTTCCTGCCTTTAAGAGAAATAGTTCCAATTTTTCTCCATTTAGGATGATGTTGGCTGTGGATTTCTGGTATATGGCTTTGATCATATTGAGGAATGTTCCCTTCAGTCCAATTCCCTCTAGAACTTTAAACATGAAGAGTTGCTGCATCTTGTCAAAGGCTTTTTCTGCATCAATTGAGATGATTATGTGATTTTTGTCTTTCAGTTGATTTATTGTTTATGATATATATTGATTTACACATGTTGAACCATCCTTGCATCTCTGGTATGAATCCAACTTGATCATGATGGATGGCTTTTTTGATGTGGGTCTGTATGTGATTTACAAGTATTTTGATGAGAATTCTTGCATTTTTGTTCATTAATGAGATGGATCTATAGTTTTCTTTATTTGGTTGTGTCTTTGCCTGGTTTTGGTATTAGAGTGACATTGGATTCATAGAAGGAGTTTGGGAGATTTCTCTCTGTATCCTTCTGAATACTTTGAGGAGTAATGGTTGTAAGACCTCTTTAGATGTTTTATAGAATTCTGTTGTGAAACCACCTGGGCCTGGGCTTTTTTTGGTTGGGATGTTTTTTGTTATATCTTCAATTTCCTCAAATATTATGGATCTGTTTAAACTGTCAACTCCCTCTTGATTAAACTTTATTAATTCCCAGGATTTCAGATATTCATCCATTTTTCTTAGGTTTTCAAACTTAGTAGAGTATAGGTTTTTGAAGTATTCTCATATGATTAGATATTTTCTTTATCTGTTGTGATGTTTCCCTTTTCATCGAGAATACTATACTATTAGTTTGGAGTTGCTCTTTCTTTATTTTAGTTAACTGGGCTAGAGGTCTGTCTATCTTGTTTACTTTTTCAAAGAACCAGCTTTTCAATTCATTATTTTTTTTGTATTATTTTCTTTGTTTCTCTTTCCTTGATTTCTGCTCTGCTTTTTGTTATTTCTTCCTGTCTATTGGGTTTAGGGTCTATTTGTTGTTGTCTTTCAGGTGTTTTTAGCTGCATTGTTAGATCATTTATTTGTTCCCTTTCTGTTTTTTTTGTTTGTTTGTTTGTTTTGTTTTTTTAATGTGGGAACTTAGGGCTATAAATTTTCCCCTTAGGACTGCTTTTAAAGTATCCCACAGGTTTTGTTGTGTTGTATTGCATTTTTGGTTTAGTTCCATGAACATTTTTATTTCATTCTTTATTATTTCCTTACTCATTCATTATTCAAGATTGTGTTTTTTAGTTTCCATGTGTTCTTTTAGTTAGTCGGGCTTATTCCGGTGTTAATATTTAGCTTTATTGAACTGTGGTCTGATAGAATGCATGAAATTATTTCAATCCTTTTATATTTGTTGAGGTTTTTTTTGTGTCTCAGTATGTGGTCGATTTTGGAGAATGTTCCATGGGGTGCTGAGTAGAAAGTGTATTCTCTGGTATTCACATGGAATATTAGATAGCTGTCTGTGAGGACCATTTGTTGTACTATATTGTTTAGTTCCAATATCACTCTGTGTATTTTTTGTCCAGTTGATCTATCCAAGAGGCTCTGTGGGGCATTGAAGTCCCACTATTAGTGTGTTGGGATTAATCTGTGTCTTGAAGACCTGCAGAATTGTGTTTATATAGTTTGGTACACCTGAATTTGGTGCATAAACATTTAGGATTGTGATGTCTTCCTGATTAATTGTTCCTTTGATAAAGATGTAATGGCCCTCTTTGTCTCTTTTGATTGATTTTACTCTGAAGTCTATTTTGTCTGATATTAGAATAGCAACTCCTGCTTGCTTTTTGGTACCATTTGCTTGGAATATTTTTTTTCCATACTTTCACTTTGAGTTGGTCTCTATCCTTGAGGGTGAGACGGGTTTCTTGAAGGTAGCGTGTAGATGGATTCTGTTTCCTAATTCATTCTCCCAGTCTATGTCTTTTGACTGGGGAGTTTAGACCATTAATACTTAAGGTCATTATTGAGAGATGTGTGTTGCTTCCTTTCAACTTATTCTTGGTTTGCATTCTTGGTCTAGGTCTGTATTTGTGCTGTTGTGCTTTTATTAGTTTCTTCCTTTAGTTGGTTGGGGATAGTTGCTCCTTTCCTCTGTTCTTTGAATTGCTTTGAGTATTTTCTGAATTGTTGGTTTTTTTGACATGTATTGTTTTTTTTTAATTTTTTAAATTTTATTTATTTCTGTATGTGTATGAATGTACTGTCTGCATGTAGGTCTGTGCACCTGTGTTGTGCAATGCTGCGGAGGTCAGAAGAGGGTCTCAGATTCCCCTGGAACTGGAGTTCTCCTGGAATTGGAGTTACAGACGGTTCTTAGCCACCATGTGGGTGCTGGGGATCAAACCCGGTCCTCTGCAAGAGCAGTCAGTGTTCTTAACTGCTAGGCCATATCTCCAGCCCTGACATGTATTGTTTCATCTTGTTTATGTCATGAAAGATCTTTCTTTCTCCTTCAACTATAATTGACATTTTTGCTGTGTATAGTAGTCTGGGTTGGTATCTAAAGTCATTTAGCACTGGGAAAACTTTGGTGCATGTTCTTCTGGCTTTCATAGTTTGCACTGAGAAGTCAGCTGTAATTCTGATGGGTTTCCCCTTGTATGTAATTTGTTGGTTTTCTCTTGTGGCTTTCAGTATTTTGTCTTTGTTTTGAGCATCTAGGGTTTTAACTATGATATGGCGTGGGGAGTTTCTTTTTTGTTCTTGTCTATTTGGTGTTTTATGTGCTTCATTTATTTTTATAGGTTTATCTTTTTCAGTTGGGAAAATTGTCTTCTATTATCCTGTTGAAGATCCGATCCATACCATTGTCTTGGGATTCTTCACCTTCCTCTATCCATATGATGCAGAGATTTGGCAATTGCATAGTATCCCACATTTCCTGGTTATTCCATCTTGTGTTTTTTAAAATTTTTTCATAGTCTTCACTTGAGCATTTTAGATGTTCTTTGTTATCCTGCAGGTAGTATGTTCTATTTCCTGCTTCATCCATTCTGCTGTAAGGCTTTATCCCATCTTTTCCTGTTGATTGGATGAAGGTTCCATTTCTTTTTTCCTTTCTTCCTGTGATTTCCTTAGTATTTCCATTTCCTTTTGGGGATTGTCATTCTCTACTTTTAGCTCCTTGCTTTGCTGGTCTCTTTCTTTTTTCATTTCAGCCTGGGATCTTTTTAGTGTTTCCGCTTCCTTCCAAAGTTTATCATTCTCTACTTCTAGTTCTCTTTGGAGTTTGTCTTTCTCTTCCTCTAGTTCTTGTCGGAGTTTGTGTTCTGCTTCCTCTTCTTCTTTTCAGAACTTGTAATTTTCTCCCTCTAGCTATTTCCAGTGTTTATCATTATTTCCTTCTGGATCCTTCCTGAGTTTTTCATTTTCCCCACCTAGTTATCTGATTTGTTCTTTATATTCTTTGATTTCTTTGAATATGTCCACAGTTGTTCTTTTAAGGTCCGTGTCTTGGTTTCCTTCCAGGGAGATCTCATTGTAGGAGTCTTCTTTTGGACTGGTAGAGTTCAGTGTGGATTTTTTAAATTTTTATTTATTTTTGTATGTGTATGAAAGTACTGTCTGCATGTAGGTCTGTGCACCTGTGTCGTGCAATGCCGCGGAGGTCAGAAGAGGGTGTCAGATTCCCTTGGAACTGGAGTTCTCCTGGAATTGGAGCTACAGACGTTTCTCAGCCGCCATGTGGGTGCTGGGGATCGAACCTGGGTCCTTTTCAAGAGCAGTCAGTGCTCTTAACCACTAGGCTATCTCTCCAGCCCCAGTGTGGATTTATTATGAGCTTTGCCCATGTTTTTTTTTTGTTGTTGTTGTTGTTGTGTCTTTAGCATGTCAATTTTGTGTATGTGTGTGTGTGTGTGTGTGTGTGTGTGTGTGTGTGTGTGTGTGTTTATTTTCTGGTGTCTCAAAGTTGGCTGCACAGACTAAATTTCACTAACAATGCACTTGCCTAATATATAATATATATATATATATATATATATATATATATATAATCTGCATCACAGCATCTCCAGCTTGAAGGTGGGGTGTGGGGTATTGATCCTGGTGGGAGGCTCCAGGAGTTGTTCCAGGTGGGGGGTTCTCCAGGTAGGAGGTTCCAGGGGCAGCTCTGAGGCCCCAAAGCTGCAAGACATTTCCACCTTATTGGGGCGCTGTGCTGGAAATAATTTAAAAGCACAGCATTATCAGCCACTTAGTAGAGTCTTATCTCTTTATTTACTTTTTCCTCTTTTACTCCCTGTTTTTTCATAAGTTTCTATCTGTCTTTTACTAATTTCCATTGTAATACAGGTTATTTAATGCATACAAATGGCATCTTTTCAACTTTACTAACTATATCAGTATACACAGTCCATTAAATGCAGAATGATAGTGCATGACTGTTAGTGCCTGCAGTGACATTTACACATTTGCTTCCATGTGTGAGCAATGATAATCATGTATATACCACGTGTGTGTGAGTAATTGCTCTCTTCTGAAGATAAAGGTTAGAGCAGTGTGCAGTTATAAGTTATTCATTGCATGTGTGTGGTTTCATAGTATATTTTCCACAATGGTGTTCAGTCTCTCCCCTCTCATCTAAAAATGCTTTATCTTTATGTAACAGCAACTTTGTCTTAGAAAAAGCATTTTATTATTGATTTCTTCATTGGATTAGTGTCATGGTAAATTTGACACTCAATGTAGTTATTTTTCTATAGCAAGTTAGAAAACACTGGGGTCATGAGGACCTGTGCTGAGAATGTGTCTAGTAATACAAGTCATGATTGAACAGCAGAGTGTAAGTAGGAGGATGAAGGAAGATACTGGAAAGGCTAATTCATTTTTTAAACTGTGCCTGAAATCGAACCACTGGTACTTGAAATACAACCTTCAACAAGGCTTAATTCTAAATGAACTTGGGGAAGTGACACAAAGAATTCACACTAAGACTTGGTAAGTTCCTCTGGGGCAGTGACTGTATCATGATCATAGTTGCAGACTCAAATGCTAGCATGTAATCTGTGTTAAATTAATATTTTGATTATGTAGAATCAGTTGTGCAGAGTGAATTTGATGAGTTAGGTGGAATTGTTGATGCATCGAGATTTTGATGCAGAGACAGGGAAATTGATGATGCATGTAGCGAGGAGCAAAGGAAACAGCAGGAGAAACTATGCATGATTAAGAAAACCCTATCCATTTCATCATCTTGCCAGGAAGGGCTGAAAGTGTCGTCAAGCTTCCTATCCCCATTTCTCCATTTCACTTATAGGCATTGTGATGATTAATTTTATGTGTCAACTTGACTGGCCATGCGGCACTCATATTAAACATTATTTCTGAGTGTGTCACTGGGAGCGCAACTAACATTTGCCGTAACTTATTTTTGTTAAGACAGGATCTCAGGTAGCTCACCCAGGAGAGCCAGGAAGTGGCCAAGGCTATGGACGACCTTGGACTCCGGATCCTCCTGCTTTCCTCTGGAGTTCTGGGATTACAGACTTGTCTGTGTCACCACTCATTAATGTGGTGCAGGAGATCTATCCCCAGGGCTCTGACATAGTTTGCCGGGACTTTATCCACTAAACTATAACTTCATCTCCACGACTACTATTTGAATCTGAGGGTTCAGTAAAGAAAATTGTTCTCTGATGTGGGTGAGTATCACCCAATCCAATGAAGGCCGAATAGAAGGAAAAGAGGAAAAAAAGGAAATCTTTCTTTCTCTTCCTTCCCATGTGCGTTAGGGAGACTCATATCTACTTCTTTGGTCCTTGGAATGGGTTTTAAATTACTGCCATCTTGGTTCTTAAATCCTTAGACTGTAGCTGAATTATGCCATCAGTTTTTCTGATTCTCTATTTTGCAGAGACAGTAGATCATGGAGCTTCCCAACATCATTGTTGTGAATCAGCTCATCATAATAAATCTACTTCTCATTTCCTCTAGCACAACAGTACTGGTGCTGTATCTTTGGGAAACCCTGACTAATACTGGCATGCATCATGCTATTGGGATCTAGCCACCAAATTCTGCTGCCAGTCACAGTTGAACTGAAACTAAATATCTCCTGCATAGAGGTGAGAAGGCATGACGTTTGCCTGTTAAGGCAGTTTTCCAGGGTCTGTACTCTGTTGCCTCCCTTGACTGAGATCTGCCCAGTCAACAATACAACCTATGTACCACTCTTAAAGTAGCATCTGTACTCACTGCTGCATTGCTCTTCTAAAACGTTTAATGCAGCCTCCATAATTGTCCTAATTTAGAATCTGGCAAGAGCTTAGCTGCTGAAAGAAATATGGCTCATGACAGACCAGGGGATATAAATTAAAGTTAATGTTATATGTGATGAAATGTCCTCTTAGATATTATGCATAATTTTGAGTATTAGGAAGTCTCAGTAGGCTACTTTGTTAAAAAAGAAAGTAGTCTATAGGATTGCCCCATATTCATTCCTTCTTTGCAACAAAACAGCAGGAAATGTTATATGAATAATCATTTTTAGCATAGCAATCAGACTAAATACATAAGAATTTCTTTTCTGGGGGGGGGTCTTTTTGAGACAGGGTATCCCTGCAGCCTCAGCTCTCCTAGGACTCTCTATGTAGATCGGGCTGGGCTTGAACTCATAGAGATATGCTTGCCTCTGCCTAAGAATGTCTTAATAATAGATTGAAAATATCACAAAATAACAGGTAAAAGGTTATCATATATAAGACACTTATTCTTTCATCTATCTGTCTGTCTTTCTACACACACATAGACAAGACACACACACACATAGTGAAACTACTGGGGAATTGTCATAAAAGAATTTGTTAGCACCCATGTGGGAAAAAAAGTACAACTAAGCTACAAGGAAGTAAAGTGTAAAGCACTCGTGAATTATTCTTTAAAAATTTTTGATTAATTTTTATTCATGTTTTGCCTGCATGTATGTAAGTATATTTATGTATGAAATGCCCATGGAGGCTAGAAGGAGATGTTGGATCCTCTGGAACTGGAGTTAAGGATGGTTGTTGGCCTCCATGTGGGTGTGGGAACTGAACCTAGTTGCAAGAGCAGGCTGTTCTCTTAATGGCTGAGAAATCACTCTGGCCCTATGAATTACAATTTATGTTGTAATTGTGTGACTTCCGAAAATTACTTAGTCTCCTTCCTTCAGTTTCTTATCCTATTAAATGAACTGAAATCTGACATATGTATAGATTTATTTTATTTTTTAATTTTAAACTATTTTTTTATATTTTTATTGAGTTTTTGTGCATTTTGTATAATAGATATTAATCAAATTTAGATCCTCTTCCTCATCTGCACCTCCCTTCCCACCCCCTCACCAGATTTCCCACATTCTGTTATATATATATTAAGTCCTATCTGCTCAAGCATTTGGTCTGGTAAGGCTATCCAGAGTTACTCTGTTAAAGAAGATCTATTCTCTCTCACCCTATAGTAATCAGTTGCCAGAGTTCCTTGGATAGGGTTGGGACCTGCTGCTAATTTCCCAGTTCTATGCAGGGTTTCTGTCTGATTGAATACGTACTGGTCTTGTACATGCTATCACGATTGTTGCTAGTTCCTATGAGCAAGTTCTAAGAGGCCTGAAAGCCCCTGTTTCCTTGTGTTTATGAACCAACCTGGGCTCTTAAAATCTTACTGCCCCCACTTCTGCAATGGTCTAGGTCAGGATGGAGACAGCCTGTGGAGGCCCTAAGGAAGGAAGGTGGAGAATTGAGCTCCTCTGAATGCAAAGCATTAGGATGAGCAGATGGGTCTGGACTTAAAATGTATTCCAGAGATGTGGGGTGGGAAGAGCAGGAGGCCTGGGTCCAAGGGTGGAAGGGGGACTGAGTGCCTAATATAGAAATTTAATCCATTTTGTGCAAATATTAACACATGAAAAGTACAGAAAATCTGGCTCAGAATAATTATTAACCTTATTTATTAGTAGTAGCTTGGTTTTTATTTATCTTTAATATTTTTATGTTAATATTTAAATTTCGTGCATTTCATATGCAACAATGTAGCACTCTTTATTCCCCCTTCCTCATCGGCACCCTCCCTGAGCCCCTCCCACTGGATTTCATACATTCTATCATTTAGGTTAAGACCTATAGAGTCAACTTAGTGTCACCTGATGTGAGTTTCAATATTATCATTTATTAAATGAATATAATATCTATATTAGAAATATATGTATAGCCAATACTATTAAGTATATCTTAATAAGAATAATACATATAATAATTATGGATTAGTCAACATATCTTGGTCCATCACAATTTTCCAGAACAATTATACTAGGACTATTATTTCAGTTAACACCTATACATCATAGTATTGCTCTAGGAAGATGAAATCTGGGTGATAACCTGGCATAATGAAAATATGTGCTGTTTGGCCTCAGAAGTAAGATTTACCCTCTGTTCTCCTGTCTTGGCTGCCCAACTGCCTTGTCAAGAAGCTAATATCAACTAATGTCATTGAGAAGGTGAGTAAGGAGTGTGTCAGGATGAATGGTGAGTCAGGGGAGACATAGGAGACAGTTTCTTTTTTCAAAATAGAGTCAGTAGCTCTACAAAGTTGTAGGTGATCTGAGAGATCCATATTCTCATTGTGGTTTCATTAACACACAAGGATTGCTGCTTTGATTAGTAGGTCTTCAGACCTTAGAGATGACTGTTTCTCATCTACATATACAGGTCTAACAAAAGACAGCACAGAAAGGCCCTCGTGTGTGTGTGTGTGTGTGTGTGTGTGTGTGTGTGTGTGTGTTTCAATATGCTAAGACCTCACAGTTTGTAGACAGAGGTTATCAATGTGTTTATCTGTGAGAGCCTACACTGTGGCTAGGTGGATTTCACTGCTTAGCAACATGGATATAATCACTTAATTAAAACATTTCCATTGAGTTTTTAAATGCATGTTTCCAACCAGACCTGCTCTGTTTTAAATAATGTAAAAATGTGTCAGGTTGAGAGGCTAGAAAAAAGATGGAATTCTCAAGGGAATAAATGGATGTGTTCCGCCATAAGGCCAGTAATGAAAACTGAATAAAATGGAAAGGACTGGGAGAGGGAAAAGTGTTAGATGTGATCTGAAATGGATGGAGGATTATGTCGTGCTAATCAATCATGCTATCTCAAGCAGTCTTCCAGCAATGAATTCCAATATTTTTGCCCCAAGGTCATCACTATAATTTCATCAAAGAAAGAGGTAAATAGTATTTCTGTAACATTAAGAAAAAAAAATAAAAGAATGTTTTCATTCCCCTGAACATCAACTGATCCATAAAGATCTGTTGCTTTTCAGAAATCTTAAGCTGACTTTATCAAACAAGTTTTCTTTTTCTTTTTCCCTTGACTGGAGAATCTAGTCCAGCTATTTGTCCTGTTACTTTTATGACTGTGATTGCATTCCTCCAACTGAACAGATTGTTCATGTGAAACTGTCGGGCATAAAATGAAGAATATCTCCCTTCCTGAACTTCTCATATCCAGTGAATCCATGACAAAAGTAATGAACGCAAAACTAACACAAAATAACAGTAGGAAGCTTGTTTCAGTCATTTGGGAGATCACTACTTTCTATGATTTTTTTTTTCTCAATGGATCCTTTTGGACTACTGGGTTAGTAAATCCTAGTCAACTAGCAGTTATCTTGATTACACGACAGTTTTGCGGGGCATAAGTAGTGAATCATAGCATTAGAATTTAGCAAGCTTAACTCAGAAAAGTAATCACCAGCAGGAATCCATGAGCAGCAGATGAAGCTTGTTCTGTCCTTACATTCTAGATGTTGGAGAGGCAGGAGCAACCTGGTATCAGGGAGATTAACACCTAGAGGTTATAGGAAACACTTCAGAGTCCTGGATTAGTGCTAAGCCTTCATGTTGACAGCTTGAGGTAATATAGCAATTTTCCAGCTATAGCACCCAGCCCTTTCCAAACTACAGAGCTGGTAAGGGAGCCCAAGAAACCCACAGCCCCATGCCTAGCCCTCTCCGGAACCTGCTTCTATGGACTTGCTTTATCTGGGATAAATGTGTAAGTGAATGGGCAACACAAACTCAAGAAGGTAGGACATAGGAAATTTAGGGAGAAATTCTAAGATATGAAAGAATTATGTTCCCCCATTTCATAGCTTTGCAGTCAAAAGACCATTTTTATACTGTGAACAACTGTAAACATTTTTAAATGATACACTCACTTGAGAGGAAGTTGCTTTCAGAACAGTGTATATGTGTTTTAATTTACCAAGAATTAATGAGCAAATACAGGAAAGGGTATATGGCAAGTCCCCAATTTGGATTTGTTTTCTCTAAGAATGATTTCCCTGAGCAATCAAAGCTAGGATTCAGGAGAGAGTGTGCCAAATTTAAAAGCATCTAGATGGAGTCTAGAGGCATCTTGGCTGTTTTACGTGCATGTCATCCAATACTTGGGTATTTGGGAGTGATAGCTTTAATTCTGGTTCTTTTCTCTGGGAATTTGAAGTTCCTGTGCAGAACCGCTGAGTCAAGTCACAAGAAGTTCAGGATGAGGTAATAAATATCAATTGTGCCTAGAAGATTCTTAAACATAAGGAAGGGAGACAAATGATGCAAAGCTGAGAGTAGACATGCTTGTTTTTACTTAGTTACTTTTGGGATCCTTTAAGCTCAGACATATATATATTTTACTGTCTGGAGGTAAGGTGTTCAGTAGATCAATAGAGATGGAAGAGTTGAAGATTAAGCCCATGATGTTCAATTAGGATTCCTAAATTTCACACACACACACACACACACACACACACACACATACATATACACACAGTCACAATATATATATATATATATTATATACATATATATATATATATATATATACATATATGTATGTATAGTGAAGTGTTTTGGTTAAACAGTTTCTGCTGAACTTGCTTCCATATGCTTTCATTTCTGTAAACAATAAGAATATGAGAGAAATGATAAAGTGACCCCTCAGTGCTTAAGTAAGTGAGGAAAAGACACTAACACAGAATAGCACCAGAGATTGTATAAATGAACATTGCTGAAGGAGAGGAAGGACTGTAGTAGTTCCTAGAGTACTTGTTCTGCACTAGACGTTCTTTGCCATACTGTACAGAGATGATGCTGTGCCTTCTTAAGATTCCAGATTGACAGGTAGAGAAAATGGCATAGTTGCTAATGTCCAAGGAAGCTTGGTTATTAGCAGTGAGCCAGGAGACCCTGGGGCAGAACACTGGGTGTTCCATTTTTTTTTTAAATTGATGCTTTGTGTATTTCATACATCATTTTCCAATTCAGTTCAGGCATATTTCCCTTTCCCTTCCCCCCATCCCACCCCACCCCATCCCAGATCATGCATTCTGCCATATCTGTCCTGCATCTTTCTCTCAGTTTTTTTTTTCATTTTTGAGCAATAAGTGATAATTTATGAGTACAAGCATCCCTCATGTAAAACCAATTTGCAGGCTGTTGTGCCCAAACCCCCACAGACCCACCTAGAAAGTGGTAGACAAGATTAGTTGGGAGAGACATTAAGGTGAAGGTGTTGAGCAGAAGGGCCCTTCACTTTAACTTCTTGAGTACACCCTGTTCCCACTGGATTGCATATTTCTCCTTCAATACTAAAAAGAGGTAAACAATAATCATCTAAATTTCACATAGCACACTTCTAAAAAGTGGTCCAGTGTCAATAAAGGAATTCAAATATTGCCAAAGCATTTCATTAGGAAACGAGTTAGAAAGAAAATAAGAGTCCCATACATTCTATCGTCCAGTGCTCTCTTGGAATTTCTGTTTGACATCCAGATCTGAGCAGGCTTAATTGCATTCCTAGTGATGTAGGAAACAAGTGTAAGGAGAAAGCAAGTATAGAAGGCATGGAGGTGGCATTCATAAACACAAGAAGAACTGTTAAAAATGTTCAGGCAGGTGAAAACTTGTGTTTGTTCTGTACATATTTTAACATCTGCTGTTTGAAGAAGCACTTAGGAATTAAGATTTAAGGCAACCAGATGGGTAGATTAAATTCCAAAATTTGGCAAAAAAAGTGCTCTAATCATTAATGCTATCAGCTGAGTAAAAAAACCCAGTTAATTCCTTAAGCCGAAAGATGAGCAAAATCTGCAGTTTTCATTTCCCCCAATGTACTAAAAGTGGAATATATGGAGCAAGGCTTGCTGTCATGGTGCAGTGACATCAATTCTCCAGTCAATTAGGCTCATGAAACACTACCAAATGAACATAACTCTCTCTCTCTCTCTCTCTCTCTCTGTCTGTCTCTCTCTCTCAGAACTTCTAGAACAATTTTAAATACTTCAGGGTAGGTGTTTTTCATCAAAAATTCATGTTGACAAGTGTGATGAAATGAAAACTCCTTTTATTTGGGTCATAGCAAAACACAATGCATCATCTCATGATTTTAAATTCTTGATCTTATGGATATCAACCCAAAGTAAAGGGTTAGATTTGATGATATATTCTTGTGACATATTAAAATCAGCTATTAAAACTATTTCTGCCTCAGTTTTTACTCTGGTGCCAATGGAATACCAAAGTTAGTATCTGGCAAATCTTCCAGATAGGATAATTTACGATTGAATTTATGAAGAATTTGTTATATGATTTTTAGATTACTCAAAGAGGAAAGGACATATGGTCTTTTTGAGACAGGGCTTCTCTGTAGCCCTAGCTGGCTTAAAACTCACTATGCAGACCAAGCTGGCCTTATTCTCACAGACATCCTTCTGCTTCTGCCTCTGCTTCTGAAGCCTGCCCCTGCTCCTTCCCCTGCCCCTGCCCTTTCATGGCTCAAAACTGAGATATTTCTATAGAGCTACTTCCCATCCTATCCCTCACCAAATCCAAGGAAGGTCCTCCCATGGGAGTGCCTCAGAATACCGCGACAGTGTTTCTTGTGCCACTCTGCCTGCTGGAAACTAGGTAGCTGTTTTGGGTCATCCAGTCTCTAGGAAGTTGTCAAGGCAGGAATGAAGAGGTGCTATTTATAGACAAAATGTGTGTGAAAAGAAGAGAGAAATCGGTGGAGTTGCCTGGGTCTTGCATGGGAACTGATCGAAAGGATGAATGTCTCCTGATAGCAGAAATATGAAATCAAATGCTGTATAATTAGGGCTGTGGAAAGAAAATCATAAATTGACTTCAAGCATTCACTTGAAGGGACTTTGTCAAAGATGCTGAATATAAGCTACCCAAGAGCCTCCTCAGGGCCAGCAAGACAGTGCTGTAGTACGAACAAAGTCTTCCCAGCCTGTTTTGCATCTTCCATCTGCTGTCAGAGACACAAAACAGACAAGCTAGCTGTTATGATTTGAGTACGAAATGTCCCCCACTGGCTCATGTGCTGAATGTTTGATTCTTAGCTTGTGGTGCTATTGGAAGGGTCTGAAAATTTTAGGAGGTAGGAAATAATTGGAAGAAATAAGTCACCTGGGCTTGCCTTTGAAGATCAAACCTTAGTCCCTTCATTTCTTGATTCCTGTCTGGGGTGAAATGAAAAACCCTCTCCTTCATACACTCCCATCACCATGATGCTCTGCCTGATTTCACGGCACCACATAATCCTGGATTGAATCCTCTAAAACCACAAACTAAAATGACTAATTCATCCCTACCATTGTTTCCATCTGACAACAAAGACAAGAAAGCTAACTGACATAAAAGCTGGTATAGGTGTGAGATACTAGGTGGTTTGAGATACTAGGTGGTTATAGAATCACTAGGCAGAGAAATACAAAAGGAAACTCCTTTTCAAACTTTTTATTTTTGATAATTGCATGCATGTGTATAAGATATCCTTTGCACCCCCATTACCCTCTCTAGCCCCACTCAGTATACCTTTCCAACACATCCTCACCCAAATTCTTGTCTTTTTATTTTTTTTTATAGCCTACTAAATCTAGTTAGTCCTACCCACATGTACATGAGTGTAGATCCATCCGCAGAGGTCAGAAGAGGGCATTAGATTCCTCTGGAACTGGAGTTATGTACCATTGTTAGACCCCATGTGGGTGCTAAGAATTGGACCTGGGACCTCTGCAAGAATTGTCAGTGCTCTTAACTGCTGAACCATCTCTCCAGCCCCTGATTTTTTTTTTCTCAAATGACAGTACTTTCCACAACTTTTGAATTGTGTACATAATGGACTCTAAGGATGCCTATATCTAAGGAGAACCTGGAGCCCACATCCTGGGGCATCTCTATGTCACTCATTCTGCCTACAACTTCCAGGGATGATCAGAGACATAAGTAAAGATGGTTTTGGTTGAGTCAGGAAACAGTGTGTGACAACTCCTCCCAATGTACTATTGCTCAACTGGTCAGGATTTTGAGTCAGAACATGTTGGCTGGCTCAGTTATCAGAGAACTGACTCAAGAAATACAACCATTCAAGCCTGGGAATATAGAGAAAATAGTAATGGTGATCTCATCTTTGTTTAAACATTGGAATTTTTTGTATTTTATTTTATTTTATGATGCTTTTATTGATGTTTTAGACATCATTTCTAAGTTCAGTTTAGACATATTCCCCTTTCCCTTCCCACTACCCCACTCCAGATCATGCATTCTGCTATAACTATCCTGCATATTTCTCTCAGTCTTTTTTAATGTTTAGGAATTCACATTTTCCTCCTTTAATTTTATATTACTCTAAAATATGCATACATACTTTCCACTCATATGCAGTAATTACAAAGTCTGAAAATAAGTGGTGGATCAATTCTAGAGCCCTTTAAGAGATTTATATTATAACCACATAGTTGCTTTCAGATAAACAGAAGTATAACAAATATAACAATATTGCCTTTCATCTGGGGATTTGGTGTTATCATCCACAAATGAGGGAGGCCATTTGCTGCTGGTTTTTCTGGGACTGTGTTACTTCACTTAGCATAATGGATTCGAGTTCCATCCACTTACCCGCAAAGTTCATGATGTTATCTTTCTTTACTGCTGAGTAATACTCCATTGTGTAGATGTACCACATTTTTATCTTCTACTTGTCAGTTGAGGGGCACTTGGTTCCAGCTCTTTGCTATTGTGAAGAAAGCTGCAATAAACATGTATGTGCATGTATCTTTGTGGTAGGATGAGTTTCGTGGGTATATACCCAAGAGTGGTATGGCTGGGTCAGGTGGTAGGCTCATTTTGAGTCTTTTAGGGATTCTCCACACTGCTTTCCATAATGGGTGTACGTTTACATTCCCACCAGCGGTGGATGAGTGTTCTCCTTTGCCCACAACCTCTCCAGCATCTGTTGTATTTTGTTTTCTTGATCTTAGCGAGCTGTATTAGAGTGAGATGATATATGAGAGTGGTTTTAATTTGCACTTCCTTAATTATTAATGATGTTGAACACTTTTTTAAGATGTTTCTCAGCCACCTTTACATCCTCACTGGTGAAGTCTCTGTTCAATTCTTACTCCATCTTTTGAGTGAGTCATTTGTTTTCTTCTTTGTTTCTTTGTGTAGTGTATATATTCTTGACATTAATGTTCTATCAGATGAATCACTGGTGAAGATTTCCTCCCATTCTGTGGGTTTTTTATTCACTTCCTTGATTGTTTCTTTTGCTGTACAGAAGCTTTTGAGTTTGTTGAGGTCCCATTTGTCAACTGTTGACCTTATTTCCTGTGCAGCTGCTATCTGATTTAGAAAGTCTTTTCCTACAACTATGTCTTATAGGTTGTTACCAACTTTTTCTTCTATCACCTTCAGGGTTTCAGGTTTTACATTGAGACCTTTTATCCATTTGGAGTTGATTTTTGCCCAGGGTGAGAGGTAGGGGTTAATTTTGTTCTTCTACAAATTGTGATCCAGTTTTGCCAGCACCACTTGCTGAAGATGTGATCCTTCTTCCACTGAGGTTTTTTTCCTCTTTGTCAAATATGAGGTGGCTGGAATTGTCTGAGCTCAAATTTAGATCTTCAATTTTGCTCCATTGGTCAACAGGTCTATTTCTGTGCCAGTACCAAGCTGTCTTTATGACTATGGCCCTGTAATATAGCTTGAAGTCTGGTACAGCAATCCCCCCTATGTTGCATTTTTCACTCAGGGTTGCTTTAGCTATTTGGGGTCTTTTTTCCATATGAATTTAAGCATTTTTTTCCCCAAGTCTATGAAGAAGCTCATGGGAATTTTGATTGGGATTGCATTGAATCTGTATATCAATTTGGGTAAAATGGACATTTTTACTATATTAATTTTCCCAATCCATGAGCATGGGAGGTCTTTCCATCTTTTGATGTCATTTTCAATCTCCTTCTTCAGGGGGTTAAAATTTTTATTGTAGAGGTCTTTGGTATCTTTGGTTAGGTTTGTTCCCAGGTACCTTATTATTTTTGAGGCTATTGTGAGTGGGAAGGTCTTCTTATACTCCTTCTCCACTTGTTTATTGTTGGCGTAAAGAAAGGCTACTGCTTTTTCTAGGTTAATTTTGTAACCTAAAACTTTACTAAAACTCTTAATCGTTTCTAGAAGTTTTCTGGTGGAATTTTTAGCATCCCTTAGGTAAACTATTGTATCATCTGCAAAAAGGGATAGCTTAACTTCTTCTTTCCAGATTAGTACTCCTTTAATTTCCTTCTCTTATTGCCCTAGCAAGCATTTCAAGCATTATGTTAAAGAGGCATGGTGATAAGGGGCAGCTTTGCTGGGTTCCCACCTTTAAGGGAAATGGTTCCAATTTTTCTCCATTTAGGATGATGTTGGCAGTGGGTTTGCTATGTATGGCTTTGATCATGTTGAGGAATGTTCCCTTCAGTCTGATTCCCTCTAAGACTTTAAACATGAAGGGATGCTGGATCTTGTCAAAGGCTTGACACCTGCCCCTGGAAGTCACAGCTTGAGCTCCAGATAGCGCATGGACACAGTGAGGTGTTGGGAAGGAATATTTTATTCATTGTGGATTTATTTGCATTCATTGTTTTTTTTTTTGTTTTGTTTTTTTTTTTTAAGACAGGGTCTCCCTGTAGCCTCAGCTGTCCTGGAACTCACTCTGTAGACCAGGCTGGCCTTGAACTCACAAAGATCCACCTGCCTCTGCCTCCCAAGTGCTAGGATTAAAGGCACGCACCACCACACCCGGCTTGCATTCATTTTTATTTAGAAGTGATTGCATACAGCATTACTTATCCTGATTTAATTTTTTGTTGCTCTCTTAAATTTTGTGTTTGTGTTGAACATCTATAGCCTCTTCCTGCCAGTAGTTGTGAAGTTAATTTTCTCCCTGGGGAAAAAAAACTCAGTTTCTCTTATTAGTAAGAATGATCTTTCCCCTTTCTTCCTCCTACAGTATTATTTTGCTGCCATTTTTTTTCTTTTCTATACACTACTAGAGACCTTTAGTTCCCCACTGAATTCACCCACAGATGTGTTTCTCTGGGCATCAACTCCAATAGTAGACTGTAGAACTGCTGCAAGGGAAATAACATAATTGAAATTGGATCAAAGGTAACAGGAGCTTTTGTTTTGGTGTTTTCATTCTCTTCAATAACAGTTCTTTATTCTGATGTTTAGAAAAACAGTTGCAAAACACTCTGATAACAGTTGCAAAACACTCTTTAGGTAGAGTGTAATTAAGCCTTTGCAGGTCCCATAGCCTATCACAACTATGAAACTCTGATGCTGTGGTTGTTCTAATAAAACTTTATTTACAAAATGACTTCACAAAGATTTAATATGAGAGACTTTCATTGGGCGTGGTGGCACACACCTTTAATCCTAGCACTTGGGAGGCAGAGGCAGGCAGATCTTTGTGAGTTCAAGGCCAGCCTGGTCTACAGAGTGAGTTCCAGGACAGCTGGGATTACAGGGAAACCCTGCCTCGAAAAGACCAAAAAAATATGAGAAACTTTCTTACCTCCTTTTCATAGAACAAGGAGGAATATGATGGTGATGAGGTCGTTCTCTTACTGTAAATTGGAGCCAACTGTTATAGAGGTAATCTCTTATAAAACCAGTAAAACTGCCTTCTTTAATTGACTAATAGACATAGGAACTGTGAAAAGGATTATTCTCTATTCAGAACCAAATATAATACTAAAGTCTCTTTAAGCTGTGCATTTAAGAAAAATATATTAATACAGGAGAGCTCTGATATCAGCAATGGGTTATTCTGCCAAGGAGATGTTGGCCAGGGGATCCACCCCACCCCCACAAAAGGTAAAGGCTTCTTGCCTGTAAACTGGGATACCTGCAAGAAGAGAGGTGGTAAAGCCCTGCTGTCAAAGACCTGATGTAAGCATGGGAAAGATGTATTGAAACTGCACTTGCAAGTGTACAGTTGGTCTCTGGAATACCAGAGAGTGTTACCAAAAGCCACTAAACCAATAAAGCAAATATAAGTCTCCTTGAGCCAAGGAAGACTCCTCCGGCACACTAGCTACACCTCATCTGCCTGGAAATACTGTGCAGCAGTGGCAGCCATATGCCTGTATATCCCAAATATAATTGGCTATTGGCTCTCTCTTTGGAGGAATAATCCAGGGCTGATGCCACAAGCTTACATCCTCTAGTGGTTAGGAGATGTTATAAGCCACAGTAAGACCCTGTCATCTATTAAAAAGAAAGTAATTCATGGATTAATATACCATCCAAATATCTGTGTCTATACTAAAGTAACCTACCATAACAATTACTACTGTTTAAATGCCTATACATATAATTGCTTGTGCTTCATTAGTAGGATTGAAAGGTTATTCCTGGACAAACTGTCAGCCCATGAAAAGAAACAGCCAGAATTGACCAGAGTCCAAAACGACAGCTCTAGAGAAAGTAGACTGTTTTGCTTCTCATCCACCTGTGCCCCTTTTCTAGCCTAGGGAACAATCTGTGGAAGAGGGGGCATGGTAGAATGTAAGGGCTGAGATTGGGGTGAATGTTGAAGCTACAGCAACATAGACTGGACACTTATTTGATCAACTTGATTTTACACACAAGCCTCCCCAGATGGATGGTGGGACACTTGGGCTATGTGGGTTTGAGCACAACTGCTTGCAAATTGGTTTTACATGAAGGACACTTGTACTCATAAATTATTACTTATTCTTAAAAATGAAATAAAAGAAAGCATATATATATGTAATATATATGTGCTTTCTTTACATCTATATATGCTTTCAATACATCTCGAGGATATTCTAGATCAATTAAAAAAACAACAACCAAAAAAACCCCCAAAATGACTTCAAGCTAGAATGGGCTCACAGGTTATTTTTGCAAACCTCAGAAGTTGTGTGATATTCATATCCTCCCCACTTTTTTCCCCTCTTACATTTAATTTATGGAGAACTTGGAATGTTTATAGGAAAAACTTGGGGGAATCTTTATATTGCTAATGTATTTGTTACTCTGAAGGGACTGACTTTGAATGGTTTTTAAAAATGAATCTGTTTCTGTTATACAAACATCAATCTGATAATTAATGGACAATCTCTTGTGTACAATAATACTGCCATTTATTGACCATATAAATCAGTTATATAAAGAAATCCTTAAAACAACTGTTCATAGGCCTGGAAAAATGGCTCAGCTATGAAGAGCATGTTCTGCTCTTGCAGAGGACCCAAGTCCAGTTCCCAAAATCCACAATGGGCAGCTTAGAAATTCCTGTAACTACAGCTCCAGGGGATCTGATACCCCTTTCTGGATTCTGAGGTTACCTCCACTCACATGAACACATGCCTCCCTCATACACATAATTAAAAATAAATGAGTAATTCAGGAAAAATATGTGTAATTATAACAATTCCTGTTGTAAAGAAGAGATACAAGAACTAGAACTGTAGAAATTTGCCCTAGGCCTCAGAGTTAGTCTTTAGCAGATAGGAAGCACATTTGGCAAATCCCAAACCCCTTGTGAAGGACCACATAGCCTGTGTCCTCCACTAGAGTTGCTTTGCTAGAATACATATTTCATTAGAGTAACATTCTGTCTAAAGGGGAGGAGGAAAGAAAGGAGACCATGGCCTTCACACTGACAAGCCACTTAGAATCCTGGTCTGCAGCAGGGGGCACTTATCTAGATGACTTCATGTTGAAGGTTGACTGGAGGTCCATTTTGATTTTGTGAGGGGCTTAGAGAGCTCCAACTGAGCCTAGACACTTCCTTCTGTTGGAGGTGGTGCATTGCTTCTGACTTAGCTATGGAGGTGAGTGACCTGGACACTCACTGAAGTGTGCTCTTAGGTGACTCCCTGCTGCTTTCTGATTCCCTTAATCATTTTACTGGGGAATAAGCTTTATATACTTGGGCGTAGTTCACACAAACAACCTAAAGCACTCTTGTAGGGACAAAAAGCAAGGGAAGCCTTGAAAATGCTCATTTGATATCTACATTTAGAAAAATATGCTTTTATGTGCATGCACATGGATATATATGCATACATGCATATATTTGCAAGTGGGAGTGTAACCACTTTGTCTTTGGTAAATATTCCACTTTTCTTGAAAATAAATGATTTAGGAACCATTATCTCCAAGTTTTACTTTTCAAAACATTAGTTAGATTAACCTCCAAACTCTTTTTGAGTTTAAAAGTCTTCATGAACCAATGAATTATTAATTATTAGGATGACACACAAGGATAAATTTTAGCCTCATTTGAAATAAAATACCAACACAAACCCTCTTTGTTCTGTCACCCTGCACACTGTGCCTAGCAGGAGGAAGTCAGCAGGGAGTAACATGCCTGTCCTGTGCCCTTGGAGTATATTCCAATGTAGGTATTATTTCTAATTTTCTTAAAATAAAATCGCTTCATTTGCATCATGTAGAAAAAGAGGTGGTGTTCACTTTTTAACAGATTGCCATGATATTAAAATGTTGTCTATATATCTCCTTGCAGAAATCCTGAAGGCCCAAGAAAACGAATATGTGAGAGTAATTAGGGTAAAATTTCCAAGGAATAAAAATTTTGTTCAAACATAAGTCCCTAAATAAATAGAAAATTCAGAGCACAAATCTTAAAAAGGATTGGGAAGGCAGAAGGGTGACCTTTTTAGCTAGTTGGCTGTGTGATGTGCACCATCTAAACTTTTAAAGCTCTCCAGCAGCAGGGAAAGGTCCACACAAATGGATCACTGATTGTATTAAAATGCATATCTTAAAATGCTCATTTTTAAGTTTTAATGTCTTCAGGCCCCTTTGTTAAATACAGAGGAAAACACCATCTCTCCATTATTTTATCAATGTCCTGAGTATCTGAATGTAGTTGATGAGGTCACAGGGTGCCTCCAAGGTCTTTTATTGTTTCATTTATTTTATTTAAACAGTTTGCTTTGATTGTGAATTTTCATCTCAGGTACCTATCCAATTCTATATGTATTTCCCCTTAAGACTATTTGAAGTAATAACAAAAAGTGGTAAGAATGCTTTAAAATGTTTTAATATTTTGCAGAATTTGATCTAGTATTCTTTGGTTTCACAGGCTTCTATTATCTCTCCTCACTCACTGGAGATCGCTAAGAACAAATGGAAACTATGAGGAGATTTCAGACCTAATTACAAGGGAATTTCCTCCACTAGCTCAGGAAATAGATTTTTCAGATTATTAAGAACTGGCCAAGCCAAAACTATTTTATTTATTATTTTGCTTTACATATGAGTGTGTTGTCTGCATCTGCATAAGTGTACCTGTGTCGAACAATGCCTGCAGAGGTCAGAAGAGGATGTCAGATCCCCTGGAACTGGAGTTATGGACAGTTGTTAGCTGCTATGTGAGTGCTGGATCCTCTGCAAGAGCAGCCAGTGTTCTTAACCAGTGAGCCATATCTCCAGCCCCCAATCATTTATTCTTTGAAAATTCATACATGTAAATAATTGATCTTGATGATATCTACCTCTGCCTCAACACTTCCTCTCTTCCAAAGCACTCCCAACATATCCCCTCCCCATTTCATGTCCATTCCTTTCTTTTTAATCCACTGAGTCTAATTAGTCTTGTTTGTTGGAGTGCTACATTATTTTGACGCAGGTTGTGTGTGGGGATCCATCGCTCCAGTAAGTTGAGTTCAATGGCTCTATCATTTCCAGAAGACATTTCACAGCACTTCTTTCTATCCTCAGGCTCTTACATTCTTTCTTTACTCTCTTCTGTGATGTTCCCTGAGCCTTGGGGCTAGGAGATTTATGCAAACATTTCATTTATGACTGTATAGTCATTGGCCGTGTATACTCAGCATGCTGATGAGTTACGATTCTCTGTCTTGACTGCTGACTACTTTAGAGAGAAGCTTTTTTTGGCCTAAGTTGACAGTGGCACTAACCTACATGTATACACAGAAATATTTAGAAGGTAGTTTGACTACATGTCTATTTAGCAAGATAAAAGCAGTATGTTTCCCCCTAGGGTCTAGGACTTCCTAAGCCATGAGATTTTGACCAGGTTTATAACACCAAGCACTTATGTAGAGCAGGCCTCCAATCCAAACCAAAAGTCTTGGGAATTTCCCTGACCAATATTACACAGAGGTGTATTTCGTGCCTGGCACTGAGATTTTTCATTTAATAACCCATGTGTTTCATTTAATATCCATATGCAGGGTAACTCTGAAGAAATGGTAAAGTTTTATTTTACTTTCTCTTCTTGAAATTCACAAAAATGTGATTATAATGATCTAACAAAACATTCTGAATTATATTATGCTTATTTCTAAAGACTAGCAGGGGACTCTGTCAGTGTGTGCAGTGTGTACTGTGTGTGGGTTCCCTGTCCCCATGCAGGCGTGCAGCCCAGAGCTTGATGTCAAGTGATGTCCTTTATTGCTTGCCAACTAACTTTAATATTTTTATTTATTCTTTGAAAATTTCATACATGTAAACAATGTATCTTGATCATATTCACCCCATAATCTCCCTACCACTCCCCTGAACTTTTTCAAGTGTCCAACATGTAACCTGCACATGTCCAACATGTGGTAACCTACACAAGACCTGCACAAGTCAAGCCTTCAACATTGACACATGCATTGAAAAGGGGTTCATGACATCTCATGATAGTTGAGGAGCTATTGCCAGTTGATGGCTGCTGGAGGAGGGCTAGTCACTTGTCTCTGGGTAGAGCCCTGCTGACAGGCTGCCTAGCCTCTGCTGGATTTTTCTGTATCCATGCACATATGAGTGGAAGTAACTGGACTCAGTGAGTCATAAAAGGAAAGGAAGAAGTCCACCTTTTAATTATTTTTTTTTGTGATTTTCATAAAATATAATTGGAGAGATGGCTCAGCAGTTAAAAGTACTGCCTGCTGTTGTAGATGATCTGTGTTTAAACCCCAGCAACCACATGGCAGCTAACAACCATCTATAATTCCAATTGTAGGGAATCTGATACCCTCTTTTGTCTTTCATGGCCACTGCATAACATGGGTGTACATGAAGGCAGTATATCCATACACATAAAATAAAAATAACTAAGTAAATAAAAATATAATTGATAGTATTTAGATCCACCCCCATTTGCACCTCACGTTACTGCTCTCCACCAAATTTAATGTACTGTATTATATATTATATATATAATATAATACAATGTACTGTATTATGTATTATTATATATAATATACTGTATTATATATTATATAATATATAGTATATTATTTCTATTATATATAATGCAATATATAATACAATATTGTATATATAATACAATATTGTATATATAATACAGTACATTATTTATATATATTCCTATAAAGTCTAGTGTCTGCAAATGTCCTTCACTGTGGGCCTATCCACTGGAGCCTGGTTAACCTACCAAGAATCTTATACTTGAAAGGAACTGTCTCTGATCCTCTCGGCAGCCATTCATTGCTCAAAGTTCCTTACCTTGGTTTAGGATTTCCTACTGACATTCCCATGTGAATAATTAGGCAGTGTTTTGGAAAAACCTATTTCTTGTGGTCATCTAGCACCTTTGGCTCTTACAATCTTTCTGTTTCCCTCTCCCCAAATGTTCCCAGAGCCTTGGGAGAAGGAATTTTGATGTAGGCATCCTCTTCAAGAATAAGCATTCTGCAGCCTCATATTTTCTGTACATTGATCAGTTGTGGATTTCTGTGTTAGTCATCATATACTGCATAAATAAACTTCTCTGATGAGAACTGAGAGATGCATTAATGTATGTGTATTATAAGAAGTCATTAGGAGTCAGCATAATACTACAGCTATTTGGTGGAAAATTTGCATTAGGCTCTCCCCTATGTACTGTGTCCTGTCTAGCCCCAAGCTCCCAAGCCTGATATCAATGACAGATATGGGATATATACCATGAAGGGGATCTTAAGTTCGATTGCAGTGTGGCTGGTTTTTCAAATAATTTTTGTGCCATTCTTGAACTGGTGAATATGTCTTTCCAGACCAGTTTTCATAAGTTTTCTTTCCTTCTGGTAGCATTCCTGGCAACTCCCAGCACTATGAAAGCTAGCCAGTAGAGGTGAGGCTCTGATGTCAGCACCAGCTTGGTTTGTCCTTGTTTGTTCTAAAGCTCATGTATGTAATAACTTCAGCAATAGGGCCCAACCATCAAGTTCTGCTGGGTAACCAGGCAGATGACTAGTATTGTTTGAGGGTCTATGGGATCCCTGGTCAACAACTTTTAGAGAGGGAGTCCATTTCTGGCATTGATGTTTTTCATTAGCCTATGATGTCTAGAAAGAGCAATGCCACCTATTATAGCATAACTTCTGTTATAGCATAACTTCTTTTAAGCTCTTATGATGTATATGTATATACTTTTTTTTCCATTTTTTTTAAATTTATTTTTAACAAATCTAGACCCGTGTTCCCGCCCATTCCCCCACCCCGCCAGAGTATATGTATATACTTTAAGAAGGTACTATATTGGTAGGTTTTCATATGGCTTTTTCTAAAGGCCTTTAGCATTACCTCTCTTTCTTTACACTCCATCCTCTGCCCTGCCCCCCATTCCTACCCCAGTCAATCCTTCTTGCTCTAAGATTTCACCTTCCCCTTTCCTATCACTGCCTTCTAACACCCACCTGAGGCCTCCTCTCCCCCTCCCCATACACATACCACCTAATTAATTTCTTGACCTTTCTGGATTTTCAAATTGAAAAATGCATATCTTAGATTTAAAAGCTGGCATCCAATTATGAGAGAGAACATGTGACATTTGTCTTTCTGTGTCCAGAATACCTCACTCAGTACAATTTCAGTTCCATCCATTTACCTACAAATTTCCTAATTTAATTTTTTCTAAAGAGCTGAATAATATTTTATTGTGCATATGTTCTACAACTTTAGCATCCATTTACCAACCGATAGGTATCTAGGTTGTTTACAATGTCTAGCTATTATAAAGAGGACAGGATTGAACATGGATAAACAGGCATTTATTTCTGTAATCAGGTATGAAATCTTTTGGGTATGTGACCAAAAGCTGGATAATATGGTAGATCCATTTCTAGCTATGTGAGGAATCTCCACAATGATTATTTTTTTGGTCTTTTTGAAACAGGATCTCCCTGTAGCCTCAGCTGTCCTGGAATTTACTATGTAGACTAGGCTGGCCTGGAACTCACAGAGATCTGCCTGCCTCTGCCTCCCATGTGCTGGGATTAAAGGTGTACACCACCATGCCTGGTTTCCACAATGATTTTTTTTTTTTTTAATTTATTTCCGTACGTGTATGAATGTGTTGTGTGCATGCAAGTCTGTGCACCCGTGACGTGCAATGCNAGAGTGAGGGGGCTGGAGAGATGGCCTAGCGGTTAAGAGTGCTGATTGCTGGGGCTGGAGAGATGGCCTAGAGGTTAAGAGCGCCAACCACTCTTTTTTTTAATTTTTTTTTTTTTTAATTTCCGTACGTGTATGAATGTATTGTGTGCATGCAAGTCTGTGCACCCGTGACGTGCAATGCCGCGGAGGTCAGAAGAGGGCGTCGGACTCCCCTGGAACTGGAGTTCTCCTGGAATTGGAGTATCAGACGGCTCTAGGCCGCCATGTGGGTGCTGGGGATCGAACCCGGGTCCTCTGCAAGAGCGGTCGGCACTCTTAACCGCTAGGCCATCGCTCCAGCCCCCACAATGATTTTTTTAAAAAATTTTATTGATGAATTACATATTTCATTCATTATCTTTCAGTCCAAATTTCCCTCTCCCTGCCCCATCACACTTCTTTTCATGCCTTCTGCCATACATGTCTTGCATCTTTTTCTCAGTCTTTACAAAGTTTTTCCCTGCAGAGGTGTGTTGCTTTGGGCGGAGTTTAACTGTATCATTCAGTTTTTTAACCCAGTCTTTATGTTGTTGTTGTTCCCTTCCATTTGTTTTGCTCCAACATATGCCTATATAACCATCATATATGCATCAAAATTATGACCTCTGAGAATAAACTGTATGTTAATTCCAAAATATGTTTAGGAATTCACATTTTCCCCCCTTTAATTTTATATTACTTTAAAATATAAATAGTGGCAGCACCAGTTTTCACTGCCATCACAGTGGATATGTGTTCCCCTTTCCCCAAATCCTCCTCAGCATTTGTTCTTATTTGTTCTTGGATCTTAGTCATTATGAGTAGGGTAAGAGACAGTCTCAAAGTGGTTTTAATCTGCATTTCCTGATGGATTCAGATATTGAAGACTTAAAAAAATAGTTCTCAGACATTTATGCTTAATCTTTAGAAAACTCCCTGTTCACTTCCTTGTCCTGATTTTTGATTGGGTTGGTTGTTTTTTATGTGTAATTTTGACTTCCTTTCATATTCTAGATACTAGTCCTCTGTCAGAGGTATAGCTATTTTTTCCATTCTGTTGACTGCCCCTTCACTAGAATGATGGTGTCCTTTGATGTGTAGAAACTTTTTGTTTCATGTTGTCACATTTGTCAGTTGTTGGGCTTACATACTGAGCTATAGAAATCTTGTTGAGATAGTCCTTTCCTGTGCCTGTAAGGTACTGTATATTCATTCCCTACCTTCTCCTACATCTGATTCAGCTTATTGCATCTGATTCTGAGGGCCTCAATACATTTAGAGCCAAGCTCTCTGCTTGGTGTGGTATAGAGCTCTGACTTTATTCTCCTACACGTGCTAACCCAGTTTAGCCAGATGCTGTATTTTCTCCATTGTTTATTTTTGGCTCTTTTATAAAAAATCAGGTGGCTGTAAATGTGTAGATTTAAATCTGAGTTCTCAATTATATTCCATTGATCAGTGTGTCTGTTTTTATGGTAGTACCATGATCTTTATATTTTTATAGTTTGGTAGCATAAATTTGAGATTGGAGATTGAAATGCCTGCAGCAGTTATTTTATTGTTCAGGATTATTTCAGTTTGTGTGTGTGTGTGTGTGTGTGTGTGTGTGTGTGTGTTTTCCCCTATATGTAAGCAAAAGCACCACATCATACAATGCCAGAGGCCAGAAAAGGGCACTAGATCCCCAGGAACTGGAGTTACAGAAGGTTGTTAGGGACCTTGTGAGTGCTGAGAATTGAACCTGGGTCCTCTGTAAGAACAGCCAGTGCTTTTAACTGCTGAGTCATCTCTCTAGCCCCTAAGGTTCCTTTTTTATTGAGTTTTTATGCATCTCACATATAGATCTTAAACAAATTTAAACCAACTCTCTCTCTTATCTGTGAGCCCAAATGGACGCCCCCCCCCACACTGGATTTCATGCACTCTGTCATATATATTATGCCCTACATGGTCACACATTTGTATCTAGATGTTCCTCAGTGAAATTTCATACACTGGTATCTAGTCTATGTATCTAGAGTAACTCTCTTAAAGAAGATATACTCTCCCTAGACCACAGTAATCAGTTGCCAATAGCTCCTTGGCCACAGTTACCCATTTCTCCAGTTCTATGCTGGAGAATATCTGAACATGAGTGCATGTGTATACCTGAAGGGTGAACAACAAGAAACACAATGCCAGGTAGGAGAAACCTCCCTTTGAATTAGTTGTGGTGGTTTGAATGAGTGTCCACCATAGGCTGTAAGTATTCAGACATTTGTCTCCAGTTGGTGGCACTGTTTTTGGAGGTCTTAGAAGGTGTGGTCATGCTAGAGGAAGTACGTTATTGGGGGCAGGTTTAGTGAGTTTAACAAGCCTCGTGGTCTCCAGTCGCCCTCTCTCTGCTTCCTGTGCTCTTTGCGAGATGTGACCCCCAGCTTGCTGCTCCAGATCCAGCCGCCATGCCTCCCATCACAATGGACTCTAATTCCCTGGAACTGTCGATCGTAAGCTCAAATAAACTCTTCCTTTTATAAGTTCCTTGGTCATGGTGCTTTATCACAGCAACAGAAAAGTGACTAATACACTAGTCCAAGGAACTTCCAAAATAACACAGGCTATTGCCACAGACCTTGATTGACTCTCAGAACTTGAAAGTGAGACCATATTGCTGAAGAGAGGATGTACCTTGGAACAATGGAGTTGAGACTTACCTGGAAGACAAACCTCCTTGAAGTTTGGCTCTCATAGTTGTAGAGGATACTCTGCCAGCTGCTAAGGAAGAAAGTCAATCAGTGGTCCCCCTCAGCTGTAAAGCCTAATAACTACAATGACTGACACACCAAACTATCTGTATTGGTGGAGTAGTGGCATTTTTATGCAGAGGATAATCAACAGCTTTCCAATTGGATTTAGGTGGCACCATAAATATAGCCAAATACAGATGGTTGGAACAGTCATAGATCTTGGAGAAAACCCTATCTCTGAGTTATCTTTAGACAAATGAAATTTCTTACCATATGCTAAATATGGATACTTGAGCTTATAGACAATTATACCATACACTAGTCATGTAAGAAGCTTATTTGTGCAGTAGATGGAAACCACTACAGATTTCCACAACTGGCCACACACAGAAAATGTGTCTGAGAGACGTTAAGAGCTAAGTGACACATCGACGCTTTTTGTTTGAGTTCCTAAGTTTTTTCTTTCAAGTTTTAGTTTAGATTGTGTTTTCTTCAGAGTTTCTGTATATCTATTGAATTCCAATTTCATGTTTTGAGCTGTTTTAGTTATTTCATTGAAGTGTTTGTGTCTTTATGGTCTTCATTCAGTTTTTTTTAAATATCTTATTTGATTTCCTTAAGCATAGTTATAATTGTTATTTTGAAATCATTGTCTTGTGCCTCAGGAAACATTACAATGGCATTTGTAATTTCTGTAGCAGCCATACCATCTATGATCTCTGTGTGTGTGTGTGTGTGTGTGTGTGTGTTTATGAGACCTGGGCGTCCGGATTTGTGTGGTGGTGTTTCTTGGTATAGGTAAGTGATCTCATCCTTGTTTAAGGCTTATTTGTATTTGCTTTGTTGTTTCTCCAATTTGTCAGGTTATGGCCCAGCTGCCTAGTGCATGATGTTCAGTTTTAGGGCCTCTTTATATTGATGTGCAAATTGGGTGAAAAAGTACTCTCAGTTCAGCTAGCCATAGGTGCGACTTTTAGTTGCGATTCTAGGATTGGCTCCACAGAATCCTGGATCAGTACATGGGGTGAGAGCTGCTGAGTAAACAGGTTGGCTGATCTATGAGAGGGGAAGCTCACAGATTTGGGGTCAGAGAGCTCAGATTGCCAGTGCAGATGGAGCTCAGGATCCCAGGTATGGGGCAAGGAAGGATACAGGAGATCTTGAAAGTTGAGATGGCAGAGAATGATTCACCTTGGTAAGAGTGGAGGGGTGCACATATCTGGGATGTGATAGGATCTGCATGACATGAGGAAGTCTGTGAGCTAAGATGGCCAGGCACTAGGGAGTCTCAGGAATGGAGCTCTTGCATTATTTTTTGAGGAATATTTTCTCACTGAAAATGGAGCTTCCCATGTAAACTAAACTAAACGGGTTGGCCAGAGAGCCCTCCAGGATCTTCCTGTCTCCACCATCCAAGTTCTGTGGCCATAGACATGAGCACTGTTGGCCCGCATTGTACACCAATACCGAAGATCTGAACTCAGGCCCGCTTCCATGTAGAGGAAACACTATTCACCGACCAACTTTCCGAATTCCAGTACCTTACTTTTTTATACATTTAGTATAAAAATGAATTTATCCTTGGAATATTTGTGATGGGATTCTCCCAAGACTCTGTGCAGCTAGTAACCTCATTTACTTTAAAACATGTTCCCCAGAAGAACTAACCAATCAACTTGATAATAATCATGAAAAAATACAAAGTGATCCATTTATCACCTGTGTAATTTCCAGGCAAACTCTGAGTTGACAGGAAAGGGAAAGGCAAGTTACAATGAAGCAGATGCTTATAGAGGAGATCTCTGAGGAGATTAGACAGAGGTCTCTGAAGGAGCCCTGGTTTTCAGCAAATGAACTAGTGGTTCCAAAAGAGTGTAGGCAAATTCTAGCTTCTGTATCTTTTGTTTACAGTGTAAAATTGCCTCTAGCAACTTTCTTCTGTCCATCTGTATGTAGAAATTACTATGCTTCTGTAGTCAATCCCCCAGGCCTGCTGGGGAATTTCGTGGTCCGATTGAAGGAATGGGGGTGAGAAGCACAGTCAAAACACAGACCCTGGGAATCGGGTGAACGCAGACAGAGGGCAAGCTGTTGCTGACTTGTTTATTGGGGGCAGGGTTAGCGGTTATGTACTGTTCGCATTCCCGCTTGTGATTGGTCCAGGTCTGCAACGCTGCTTGTATGGTCTCACCTGCCTAGGGCAGGTTAGGTTGAGGGACAAGCTCTGCACATGTGTAATTCTCAGCATTTTGTCTACTACATGCTTCTGTGTAGTAAGGGGGTAGATATGTCTCTTCAGTTCAGGAACTGTGACGACAGCTGCATGTGGACAGTACCTGTGTCCTGATAACATTTTTCCCAGGTGATAGGACTAGGAATGTGAGATTTCTCCTTATGGTCATATTGCTATTGCTTAGGCTTTTATAATTCTAACTCTGCATCCAGGAAGTCTGAAAATCATCTAATGTTGCTCTATTAGCTGTGGGTGAAGATCTAGTCACATGTGCATCCAGGACTTTGTGGGAGAGGATAAAAAATAGGCTCCCATGTAAGGTTACAGATGTTTTAATTCTTTTGTATGCTTTGCTTAATGTTTCTTAGTATTTTGTCCATTTGAAAACATGTCATAGGGAGATGAGTTTATTTTAGGGTCAAGATCCCAGACAGACAACTCTCTAGAAGGCCAAACCATTCTAAACCTGTTAGTAAGAAGGAAACTGGGGTTCTTTCTCCTCCTCTCCACAAGACTCATGGGCTATACCTTGTTGCTAATCTTCTTTTTATACTTCAAGAAATAAATTTGAGAAATAATATGTGGTGGACAGTGTGTTATGTACTGGGATGGAAATTTATAGCCCTGGCTCAATAATTATTCAGTTATCTTAATAAATCAATACTTATTTTTGTGTTAAATTATTAGATATTGATTACAAATTGTTCTTATACATACACATACACATATACATGTACTAATTTATCCTTTTGAAAGCATCAAAAATGCAAAAATATTGCATTCTTTTTATACCAATTTTTTAATTGAAGTTTTGTGTATTTCATACATTTTTTAATCAAATTTAGACCCATTGTCTTATCAAAGTTGAAGAAAACCAGAGAAACTGACTAACTTGTCCAAACCACTTAGCCAGTGTCTGGCAGAAAATTGAATTTGATATCATGCCTCTGATTGCAGAGCCCCCTCTCTCTCCATTGGGACAACTTGTGTAAGCATCTTCTCTATTCTAAGCATCTACTCATGTTTTAAATTCTCCACTGATAATCAATTCACTCCTTTCATAAACATTTACATGTTATTCTTCTGTTTCAGTCACAAGACTAGGCACAAAGCATTGTTGAAGAGACCAAGCTATGCAAGTAGCTAAATTCTATCTTTGAAAAGGAAGCTATATTTCACATTTATAATGAAACAGAAGATTTTCCTCTATTCTTTGTTTCTGAGTCCTGGCTCTAGATCAGCCTGCTCATGAGGCTTGAAGAAAAGCCAAGGACCTTTGGTCCATGCTGACTATTTCATAATATTCAGGAATGGTATCAGGAGCATCTATACTCTTATATAAGTACATATCTGATTTTGACACATAGACAGGTTAGAGAACCTTTTCATGCCTCAAGTTACAGTGTTACCTGATCCCTTCAAATTACTCTGCAAACTGTTTTTCAGCCCTTGCCATGGTAAGTCATAACATTCTACAGATGCCATTTCTCAAGTGTCTTTTGAAGACATTACCTCCTGTTTATTCTTTCATTGACATGAATATATTTCATGTCCTTATCATTTTTCCTGGATACTGAAATAACCTTTTAATGAGCCCTCCTGTCTCTCCTTTCAAATAAGCCTACACTTCTTCCAGAATGATATTTTGAGAGCTCAAATTTAATGAGGCATTATACAGCTCAAAATTTTTCTTGGTACCTGTTACTTGTGGGATAAATTCCAAACTCATGTGGCCTGGCATAGAGCTTGCAGCAAGGTGATCATCTCTACTGCAGCTTTGCAACCTGCCTCATCTCCACACGGGTCTATATGCTGTGAGTGGCTGCTTGCATAATAAGCAATAGAATAATGAATTTAAAATGCAAACACTCGATTCACTTTTCTCTGCATACACAGTGGGGAATGATAGTATGGGACTACCTTCCTGATATCCCTAAGTCTGGAAACATTTTGAACACATGAGCATATGGCTTTTTAAGTGAAAAAATTTCTTTCATAGTCAGAGGAAAGTATTTTTTCCCGAATTTACTAAGATCTAACAAGAACAATTGTATATCTCTAAGGTGTACACATTATATACACATATATTTATTTATATGCATATATATATATGGTTAAATGATTAACACAAACTAACACATTCATTACATAGTTTGCAGTGTGTGTATGTGTATGTGTGTGTGTGTGTGTGTATAGCACAGACACACGACTTTCCTTATAAATGTGAAGTTCACAATATGGTGTTATTAATATTATAATTAGTAGTAGTAGCAGTAGGAGTAGCAGTAGGAGTAATAATAGCAGTAGTAATATTAAGTATTTATTATTAGTAGTAGTAGTATTAGTAGTATTAGTAGTAGTAGTAGTAGTAGTAATAGTGGTAGTGGTAGTAACTCTCATCACCCTGTTATGTCTTAGGCCCTCAGAACTTTTTATTTTGTACTTGAAATATTGTGCTCTATTACCAGTATTTCCTGACTTTCCCCAAGTATTTCCATATTGTTCTTGATGCTATGAGTTTAACTTTTAAATCCTCACATCTAAGTGTAATCATATAGAATTTATATTTCTGTATTTTGTTTCTGAGTGTAATGTCCTCAACACATATTGATTCTAACTGAAAGATTTCCTCTTCCCAGATGAATAATATTTCTTTTCATAGACATGCCACACTTTCTGTCTATACATATATAATCCGTCAATCTTATTTCTAAGCCTATATCAAATAGAACGGAATCAATATCTGATAGATATAAGTACACTTGAAGGTTTATTGCTGCATTATTCATTATAGTAAAATTATGGAACCAACCTCATAAAAATAATACTATCCTCAATGTTTAACAGGATGAAATTAGGTTCTACAGAGACAGGGCAGTGAAAATAATTATTCCTATTCTTGCCACAGCAAGAAGGAGGCTAAAAAATTGCATTGCATTTACATTATTCAATTACTTCTTCCAGGCTATAAGGAAAAGAAAACTATGAAAGGAAACCCACTTCCTCCTTTACACTGCTTGATCAGAGAAAGGATTGCATTGTTCTACTCCCCATGGATTCTTTTACACCAATAAAGTATCCGTCTTATAGTGGACATTCAGAAAGTATTTTTGTCTGTTTCTTTGATTTGAACTTAATCAACATTTTTATTTTTTTAATATTTGTTTATTTATTTATTTATTTATTTATTTATTTATTTATTTATTTATTTACTTATTTACTTATTTTCATATGTGTATGAATGTACTGTCTGCATGTAGGTTTGTGCACCTGTGTCTTGCAATGCCGCGGAGGTCAGAAGAGGGCGTCGGATTCTCCTGGAACTGGAATTCTCCTGGAATTGGAGTTTCAGACGGTTTTCAGCTGCCATGTGGGTGCTGGGGATCGAACCCGAGTCCTCTGCAAGAGCATTCAGCGCTCTTAACCGCTAGGCCATCTCTCCAGCGCCTTAATCAACATTTTCAAAGACACGGTTGTTACTCCAACGTCTTGCTAGTTGTGCTGGTGCATACAGAAGAAACCAATGGTATCTCTGAGATTTGGGCTGAGTAACTTGCACCCCCCAGGCTATTATTCCATTGTTTTGTTCACTATTCTGAAAGTGAGATCATGAATGACAAGAGGACATCCATTGATTTTTTTTTTTTTAGATGGGATAATAAATGTGTAGTTTGCATCACTTAGGAGTGAAGCTCAGGTTTGTGGTCTCTTGTAATATGGTCTAGGTATTTGAATATTGGTTCACTGGACCTCAAATTTTCTCCTCCGTAATGACTTATCTCTCCATGATTATCTCTCCGTGATTCTGCAGGATGATATACGTAAATGACATCCATTCGATGTTATGTCTTCTATAATGGGAAGCAGATCTGATGCTGACTAAAACAAATGGTTTGTTCTCTGACGCCAATGCTCAGATTGCCCCTTCATTGCTGTTGTTTGCCAAACCTAGCAAGTTATTGATGTGCATAATATGATGCATTTCCTTTAAAAACCCAGCCATTGTGTTCACCCTATGACCTCTTGCTACAGAGAATTGCTTATACTCAGCTAATGAAGAGCTACCTACTATTAGATTGAAATTTGCTGCCTATACATTTCATCAAGTGTCTCTCTGCCCTCCTATTAAAAAGAGGTAAAAGCTGGGGCTGGAGAGATGGCCTAGCGGTTAAGAGCGCCTACCGCTCTTTCAGAGGACCCGGGTTCGATCCCCAGCACCCACATGGCGGCTGAGAGCCGTCTGAAGCTCCAATTCCAGGAGAACTCCAGTTCCAGGGGAATCCGAGACCCTCTTCTGACCTCCGCGGCATTGCACAACACGGGTGCACAGACTTGCATGCAGACAGTACATTCATACACATACAGAAATAAATAAAATTAATAAAAAAAAAAAAGAAAAAAGAGGTAAAAGCCAAAAGCTCATTCATTCTCACTGTGCTCTTCATTCCTTGGAATATCTCTGTCTGTCTGTCTGTCTGTCTGTCTGTCTGTCTCTCTTTGGAATATCTCTTTTGTAATAAAATATTTTTTTTAAACTTTTTGAAAATTTTTTTTATTTATTTCTGTATGTGTATGAATGTACTGCCTGCATGCAAGTCTGTGCACCCGTGTCGTGCAATGCCGCGGAGGTCAGAAGAGGGTCTCGGATTCCCCTGGAACTGGAGTTCTCCTGGAATTGGAGTTTCAGATGGTTCTCAGCCGCCATGTGGGTGCTGGGGATCGAACCCTGGTCCTCTGTAAGAGCGGTCGGAGCTCTTAACCGCTAGGCCATCTCTCCAGCCTCCGTAATAAAATATTTTTATTGATGTATTTCGTGCATCATTTCTCAGTCCAATTTAGACACATTCCCTTTTCCATGTCCCCCACCCCACCCTAGTTCATGCATTCTGCAACACATGTCTTATATCTTTTTCTCAGTTTTTTTAAAGTTTTTTTCTGCAGATGTTTATTGTTTGGGCAGAAGTTAACTGTTTCAGTCAGTCAGTTCTTTGATCCAGTTCTTTTGTCATTGTTGTTCCCTCCTTTTTGTATTGCTTCAAAATATGCATATATATATGTCATATATATACCAAAATTATGACCTCTGAAAATAAACTGTATATTAATTCCAAAATATGTTTAAGAGTTCATATTTTCCCTTTGATTTTACTCTAAATATATTACTCTAAAATATGAATACATACCCTCCATCCATATACCACAATTACAAAATCTGAAAATAAGTGGTAAGTTAATTCTAGAGCCCATTAAGGGATTCACATTATAACAGCACAATTACTTTCAGATAAAAAGAAATATAACATTAACTTTGCTCAGCTTGCATTTCAACTAGGGATTTGGTGTTAGCATCCACAAATGAGGGCTACTATTCCTCATGTGTTTTTCTGGGACTATGTTACTTCACTTAGCATAATGGCTTCGAGCTCCATCCATTTACCTGCAATGTTTATGATGTCTTCTTTCTTTATTACTGCATAGAATTTCATTGTGAAGATGTACCACATTTTCTCTATCTACTTGCTTATTGAGGGGCACTTGGGTTGGTTCCAACTCTTTGCTATTGTGAAGAGAGCTGCAATATACATGGCTGTGCATGTATCTCTGTGGTAGGATGAGTCTTACGGATATATACCCAGGAGTAGTATGACTGGGTCAAGTGGATGGCTCATTTTCAGTTTCTTAAGAGTTCTCCACACTGCTTTCCATAGGGGTTGGGTTGCATGAATTTGCATTTTCACCAGCAGTGGATGAGCGTTCCCTTTTCTGCACAACCTCTCCAGCATTTGGTGTCCTTTGATTTCTGGATCATAGGTAGTCTTACCAGAGTAAGATGAAATCTTAAGATGGTTTTAATTTGCATTTCTTTAATTATTAGCTATGTTGAACACTTTTTAAAAATGTTTCTCAGCCATCTTTACTTCTTCATTTATGAAGTCTCTGTTCAGCTCTTTACTCCATCTTTTGAGTGGGTCATTTGTTTTCTTTCTCCTTTGTTTTTTGAGTAGTTTATACACTTTCAATGTTAATGCTCTATCAGATGTATCACTGGTGAAGATTTCCTTCCACTCTGTGGATTTTCTCTTTAATTCTTTGGCTGTTTATTTCGCTGTACAGAAGCTCTTGAGTTTGGTAAGGTCCCATTTGTCAATTGTTGACCTTATTTTTTGCACAGCTGCTGTCTGATATAGAAAATCTCTTCCTATGCCTATGTCTTAGAATCTTTTATGGAGTGTCTATCCTTTTCTAAATTTTCATGCTTAAAATCTTGTTGGTTTGAGTTTTGAAGAGTGGTAATTATTATTGAGTTTTTTAAAAAGACAAATTTAATAACAAAATATTTTCCTATATTTATTTCTGAGGGAAATGTAACCACAAAGCAATGATGAACTAATTCATATTTATTTCTGGGAGACTTGATTCACCATTGTGCCCAAGCAGTATGCCTTTGTGCCAGATTTCACTTTTGTCTTAGATAACATTTTTTTCTCTCTTCTTGAAAGTTGTCAAATATCACTATGGGTCTTTCTGTAATGATTTGTTGCTCATTCCAACTCTTGTATTTCCCCAGTAAAAATTCTAGCTGCCCATAAAATGTCTATGGTGCCGCTCCCTTCACTCATGGGTAGAAAGAATTCTAGCTTTGTGTGGAAGACGTCTGATTGCAATGTGACTGACTGTTAATGACAGCATCATATTGTGGTGACACTAGTAGGGAAAAGACTAGATGTTTTGTTATTCTCCTGGGACAGAGAGTTAAGGATTATGAGCCATTTCTTTGTGGAATAATACTCTGTCATCTTATTGAAGTCACAGGGACTTTTGTATATTCAAGAATGTGAGTTTACCCCTTTTCATCCATGTGGTACAGGCCATCAAAATGTGTCCTCCAGTCATTCTTACAGTCATGCTCTTGTGTTGCTTACCTGACAAGGAGCCCTTCATGACAGAGGCTACCAGTAAGATGAAAGTTGGGACAACACCAGCAGCAGCAGCAGCAGCAGAACCAGTGTGTGGTGAGGGTAGTGACCGGGTGACCCTTTGGGAAGCCAGGGCAGGAGGCTTGGATTCCAGCACCCAGGCAAAACCATGCCCCTCTTGCTTGATCAGCATGGGTGGAGTCTCCCAGCCAGCACAGCAGCAGCAGAAGGAGAGGGGACCTACAGGGGGGCCAAGGGAGCAAACCCAACAGTGCCACTCCCCAACTGCCACTTGTGCTGAGGTGCGAGTGTACGAGTGGGCATAGAGGTAGTGAGACCAAGGTGCAAGGAAGAAGAGACAGGAGACTTCCACAACTCCAGTCCCACCCAGCACACTAGGTTTTGCAGCCAACCTAGAGGAACTGGCCAGAGGGAGCCAGAGTGAGTGTAAGGCTCAGTGGTGAACTGACCTGGTTATCACCTATCCAATTTCTGAAAAACCTTCAGAACAGAAAGGGAAGGGTTAGCTAGACCTTCCAATATATAACCCAAAGTGAAAACCTGAAACCTAGACCAGCCAGCCCTCCATAAGCAAGAAGACAAAGAAAGCACCTGAAGGAAACAAGCAAAGGCAAACCTCCAAAGCAGCTAAGAAAATGTTATGATTCATATCAGAATACAAACAATAAGACAAACCCACATGCCAGAAACACAATGAACAAACAAAATGAGAAACAGAATAAATCCATAGCAAACTCTACCAGTCCTACAGTGAGATTTCCTTAGAAACAACCAAAGACACAGATATTAGAAGAACAATCTTAGACATACTCAAAGAAACCAAGGAATATAAAGCACACACCAAAGAAATCCAGGAATATAAAGAACAAATCAAAGAACTAAAGGGATAGAATGACAAACTCAGGAAGGAACTAGAGGGAGAGAATGACAAATTCTGGAAGGAAGTGGAAACAAGGAAGAGATGCCAGGCTGAAATAAAAAAAAGGAAACAGACTAGAGAAGCAAGGAGCTACAAGAAGAGAACAACAAGCTCCAAGAGGAAATGGAAATACTAAAGAAATTACAGGATGAAATGAAAAAGGAAATCGAACACTCACCCAATCAACAGGAAAGAATGGGAGAAAACCTCAGGAACAGATTGGAGGAGGCAGAAAATAGAATATCAACACGGGAAGATAAAGTGGAAGAACTAGAATGCTCAAGAAAAGAATATGAAAAATTAATAAAAAAACACAAGAGTTGACCAGGGAATGTGGGACACTATGAAAAGACCAAATCTCCATATTATAGGGATAGAGGAAGGAGAAGAATCCCAAGACAAAGGTATTGATCAAATCTTCAACAGACTAATAGAAGAAAATTTCCCCAAACTGAAAAAAGACAGATCAATACAAATACGAGAAACACACAGAACACCAAATAGACAAGATCAGAAAAGAAACTTCCCACGCCATATCATAGTTAAAACTCTAGACACCCAAAACAAAGACAAAACACTGAAAGCAATGAGAGAAAAGCAACAAATTACACTTAAATGGAAACCCATCAGAATTACAATGGATTTCTCAAAGCAAACCATGAAAGCCAGAAGAATGTGGACTAAAATATTCCCAGTACTAAATGACTACAGATGCCAATGCAGATTACGATACCCAGCAAAAATCATAGTTGAAAGAGAAAGAAAAATCTTCCATGACATAAACAAGATGAAATAATACATGTCCAAGAAATCAACCCTTCAGAAAACATTCAAAGCAATTCAAAGGAGAGAAGGATCAACTATCCCCAAACAATGAGAGAGAAACAAATAAATGTATAACTACAAAAATACAAATCTAGACCAAGAATGCAAATAGAAAATAGGATAAAAAGAAGCAACACACATCTGTCAATAATAACCTTAAATATTAATGTGCTTAATTCCCCAATCAAAAGACATAGACTGGGAGAATGGATCAGTAAACAGAATCCATCTATAGGCTGTCTACAGGAAACTCACCTCACCCTCAAGGATAGGCACTAACTTAAAGTGAAAAGATGGAAAAAAATATTCCAAGCAAATGAAATAAAGAAAACAAGCAGGAGTTGCTTTCTTAATATCAGACAAAATAGACCTTAAGTTAAAACTAATCATAAAAGACAAAAGGGGCCATTAAATCCTTATCAAAGGAACAATTAACCACAAAGAGCTCACAATCATAAATATATATGCACCAAACTCTGGTGCACCCATCTTTATAAACACAATCCTGCAAGACCTTAAGGCACAGATTAATCCCAACACACTAATAGTGTGGAACTTCAATACTCCACCGAGCCCTTTGGATAGGTCAAATGGACAAAGAACAAACAGAGAGATATCTGATCTGAACAATACAATACACCAAATGGACCTCATGGACATCTACTGAATATTCCACCTAAACAGCAGAGAATACATTTTCTACTCAGCACCCCATGAAACCTTCTCCAAAACCAACCACCTACTGGGACACAGAATAAACCTCAACAAATACAAAAGGATTGAAATAATTTCATGCATTCTATCAGACCACAGTGCAGTAAAGCTCAATATCAACATTAGGATAAGCCCTACTACCTACAAGAACACATGAAGACTAAACAACACACTCCTAAACAAGAAATGGATCAAGGAAGAAATAAAGAAATAAAAGCATTCCTGAAACTAAATGAAAATGACAATACAACACAAAAACACCTTTGGGATATGTCAAAAGCAGTCTTAAGAGGTAAATGTATAGCCCTGGGTCCCTACATTAAAAAAAAAACTGAAAGAGTGCAAATAAATGATATAACAATGCAGCTAGAAACACTTGAGAAACAACAAATGAATCCTAAACCCAACAGACAGGAAGAAATAACAAAAATCAGAGGAGAAATCAATGAAATAAAAACAAAACAAAACAAAAAAAAAACAATATAAAGAATAAATGAAACCAAAAGTTCATTCTTTGAAAGGGTAAACAAGATAGAGACCTCTAGCCTAGTTAACCAGAAGAAAGAACAACTCCAAATCAATAGAATTTGTGATGAAAGGGGAAACATCACAATGGACAATGAAAAGATCCAGATAATCATACGGGAATACTTAAAAAACCTATACGCATGGCGGCTGAGAACCGTCTGAAGCTCCAATTCCAGGAGAACTCCAGTTCCAGGGGAATCCAAGACCCTCTTCTGACCTCCGCAGCGTTGCACGACACGGGTGCACAGACCTACATGCAGACAGTACATTCATACACATACAAATATAAATAAAAAATTAAAAAAAAAACCTATACGCTACTAAATTTGAAAACCTAAGAGAAATTGATGAATATTTGAAATCCCAGGAATCAATACACTTAACCAAAAAGAGATTGATAGTTTAAACAGACCCATAACATATGAGGAAATTGAAGATGTAATAATAAACCTCCCAACTAAAAAAGCCCAGACCCAGATGGTTACACAGTCAAATTCTATAAAACATTTAAAGAAGACTTACAGCCATTACTTCTCAACTGTTCAGAAGAACACAGAGGGAAATCTTCCAAATTCCTTCTATGAAGGCAGCATCACTCTAATACCAAAACCAGGCAAAGATACAACCAAAAAAGAAAACTATAGACCCAGCTCATTAATGAACACATGCAAAAATTCTCAACAAAACACTTGAAAACCGCATATAGATGGATTCATACCAGAGATGCAGGGATAGTTCAACATATGTAAATCAATACATATCATAAAACACATAAATGGACTGAAAAAAAACATGATCATCTCCATTGGTGCAGAAAAAAAAACCTTTGAGAAAATCCAGCATCCCTTCATGCTTAAAGTCCTAGAAGGAATTGGACTGGAGGGATCATTCCTCAATGTAACCAAAGCCATATACAAGAAACCCACAGACAACATCATCCTAAATGGAGAAAAGTTATAAGCATTCCCCTTAAAGGCAGAAACATGGCAAGGCTGCACATTATCACCACTCCTCTTCAATATAGTGCTTGAAATGCTTGCTAGGGCAATAAGACAAGAAAGGGAAATTAAAGGAGTACTAGTTGGAAAAGAGGATGTCAAGCTAACTCTTTTTGCAGACAATATGATAGTTTACCTAAGGGACCCTAAAAACTCCACCAGAAAACTCCTAGAAATGATAAAGACTTTCACCAACGTGGCAGGATACAAAATTAACTTACAAAAATCAGTGGCCTTTGTATACACCAATAACAAGCAACTGAAGAAGGAATATAATGAGACCTTCCCACTCACAATAGCATCAAAAACAATAAAATACCTAGGAACAAACCTAACCAAAGACACCAAAGATCTATAAAACAAAAAATTTTAAACCCCTGAATAAGATTGAAGAAGATATCAGAAGATGGAAAGATCTCCTATGCTCATGGATTAGAAAAATTAATATAGTAAAAAATGTCCATTCTACCCAAATTAATAAACAGATTCAATGCAATCCCAATTAAAATCCCCATGAATTTCTTCACAGACTTAGAAAAAAATATCCTTAAATTCATATGGAAAAACAAAAGACTCTGAATAGCCAAAGCAACTCTGAGTCAAAAGAGCAATACAGGGGGGGATCACTATACCAGACTTCAAACTATATCGCAGGGGTATAGTTATAAAAACAGCCTGATACTGGCACAAAAACAGACCTGTAGACCAATGGAACAAAATTGAAGATCCAAACTTGAGCACACACAATTTCAGCCACCTTGTATTTGACGAAAGGGCCGAAAAGACCCAATGGAGGAAAGACAGTATCTTCAGCAAATGGTGTTGGCAAATTGGATCACCACTTGTAGAGAAATAAAACTAAACCCGCTACCCTTTGCCCTGTAAAAAAAGGTCAACTCCAGATGGATCAAAGGCCTCAACATGAAATCTGAAGCTCTGAGGGTGGTAGAAGAAAATGTTGGCAGCAACCTACAGACATAGGCATAGGAGAAGACTTCCTAAATCAGACAGCTGCTGCAGGGGAAGCAAGGTCCATAACTGACACATGGGACCTTGTCAAAAGCTTCTGTACAGCAAAAGAAACAATCTGTGAAATGAAGAGAAACCTACAGAGTGGGAGGAAACCTTCACTAGTGATATATCTGACAGAGTACTGACTTCCAGAATACATAAACTACTCAAAAAACAAAGTAAGAAAAATGAATCACTCACAAGATGGAGTCTTTAGTCCACCTGAGTAAACAGAGACTTCACAAATGAGGAAATAAATATGGCCGAGAAACATCTTAAAAAATGTTCAACATCACTAATAATTAAGGAAATGCAAATTAAAACCACCTTAAGATATCATCTCACTGTGTTAAGACTGGCTAGGATCAAGAAAAATATAATAATACCAAATGCTTGAGAGGTTGTGGGGAAAGGGGAACACTCATCAACTGCTGGTGGGAATGTAAACTGGTACCGCCACTATGTTTCCATAGTGTGGAAAATCCTGAAAAGACTCAACCACTATGTTTCCATAGTATGGAGAACCCTGAAAAGACTCAAAATGAGCTTACCACTTGACCCAGCCATACCACTCCTGGGTATATACCCACAAGACTCATCTCACTGCAGAGATACATGCACAGCTATGTTCATTGCAGCTCTCTTCACAATATCAAGAGCTGGAACCAACCCAAATGCCCCTCAACCAATGAGTGGATAGAGAAAATGTGGTTCATCCACACAGTAGAGTTCTATGCAGCAGTAAAGAAAGATGGCATCAGGAACTTTGCAGGAAAGTGGATGGAACTGGAATATACTATGTTAAATAAAGTAACACAGTCCCAGAAAAGGAAATGACAAATAGTATCCCTCATTTGTGGATGTTAGTACCTGGCACTGAATTGTAAGGCAAACTGAAAAACATCAATGTTATACCCCTTTCCCTGAAAACAACTGTTCTTTTATAATGTAAATACCTTAACAGGCACTATAATTAATCCACTACTTATTTTTAGACCTTGTAAGCTTGGTATATGGTTGGAGGATATGTAGGCATATTTTAGAGTAATATAAATTAAAAAGTGTGAATCCTGACATATGATATGGAAATGACAGTTTGTGTACAGATGATACAAGTTTAGTATAGGTGTCATGTATCTGTACATGTATATGTTGAAGCAATGCAGATTGGAGGGAACAACAGCAGAGGAAACGGGACTGGGAATGGACTGATACAGTAAAGTTCCCCCAAGAACAATAATCCTCTGTTTTGGAAAACTTTAAAAAGAATCAGAAAAAGATACAGGGCTGGAATGTCAGGGTGCATGAACTTAGGTGGAGTGGGGGAGATGAGTCTAGATTGGAGTGAGAAACTGTGTATGAAATTCATAAAACTTCATTAAAACTGCTTAAAAAGTAAAGCATCAAACAACAATAAATAATTGAGAAAATTTAAAAAAGTAAGTTGGGTAGGAGCAGGGAGAAGGAGGAGGTAAAGGAGGAAGAAAAGGAAAGGAGATGTTAAAAATAGAAATGGACCTCCACATAGGAACTAAGAAATCCTGCTTTTAGGTATTTATCCAAAAGAATTGAAATACGAATCTCAAAGAGATATATATTCTCATGTTCATTGAAGATATATTCATAAATAGCAACTGCATGTGAAAACAATCTATCTAGTACACATCTATCTATCTATCTATCTATCTATCTATCTATCTATCTATCTACCTATCTACCAATCTATTATCTATCTATCTACTATGTATGTATCTATCTATCATCTATCTATCATCCACCTATGTATTATCTATCTATCTATTATCTATCTATCATCAATCATCTATCTATCTATCTCTACCCATATGTCTCTATCATCTATATATGTATGTATGTATGTATCTATCTATCTATCAACTATCTATGTATTTATTATCTATCTATCCACCTATCTATCAATCAACTATCTATCTATGTATCTATTATTATCTATCTATCTACCTACCTATTATCTGTCTGTCATCACCTATGTCTGTCTATCTATCTATCTATCTATCTATCATCTACCTATGTACCTATTATCTACCTATCTATTATCTATAATCTATCTCTATCCATATATCTCTATCATCTATGTATGTATGCATCTATCTATCAATCAACTATCTATGTATCTATTTATTATCTATCTATCTATCTATCTACCTATTATCTGTCTGTCATCACCTATATCTATCTATCTATCATCTACCTATGTATCTATTATCTACCTATTATCTATAATATATCTCTATCATCTATGCATATATGTATGCATGTATGTATGTATGCATGTATGTATGTATCACCATCATCTATTATCTACCTACCAATCAATCAATCAATCAATCAATCTATCTTCTATCATCAGTCATCATTATATCTATCAATAATCTATTTATTTTATCACCTATCATTATTTCATCTATATCATATATTTATCTTTTTGTCATCTGTCATATATCTATCATATCTATCATCTATCTATCTCTCATTTAATTTAAAGGTTTTTAAATTTTTTTATTTTTATTATTTTATGTGTATGAGTTTTATATCTTCATGACCCATCCTGCAGGTCACTCAGTGGGGTCCTGGAAGAGAAGGAGTGAGAGGAAGGGGCAAGAGACACAAGGAATGGAGACAAGACAGGTTCTGATCAAGTCTCATTTACTGTAGGAACACAAGTAGAATATAAAGGGCAGGGAATGCGGAGGCATTGCCAAACCACAGGCACCTCAGTGCTTACATATTGGAAAGAATGTGCAGATACAGATCTTTACTTAAGGCAAACATTTTCAACACCTCCTGTGATAAGTCACAACAGACTTCAACCTCCTCGTGACTCTATCAGTGCTGGGAAGCTGCTAGTGGAAAATTACTAGATGGCTAAACTCGTCCGGGAGCCCCACATCTTCATCTTTATAAGTGTACTCATGTCATGCAGTGCCTGCAGAGGACAGAGGAGGGCATCTGACCCACTGGAATTGGAGTTTCAGATAGTTATTATGTGGGTGCTGGGATTCAAATCCCAGTCTCCTGCAAAATCAGCCAGTGCTCTTAACTGCTGAGCCATCTCTCTAGCCCATCGATCTTCTAATTTAAACTCAACTTGTTCACTGCTTTTTAGAACCAAGACCCTAACAGACGATTCATTAAGGCATTCAAGAGCAGCTGTTCCAACACACAGTACATTACCTGAGGTAAAATACAATTCACATTCAAAACTGAAGGAAGTGCTGCAATATGTAAAACTGTAGATGAACTTTGGGAACCTTATGCTACATGAAGGAGTCACTCACAGAAAGACATTCACAAGAGAGACAAATGCTTGGTTCTGCTCATAGAAGATAGCTAACGGAGTCAAATTTACAGAATAAAATCATGAGATGGAGGCTTCCAGGAGCTAGCAGAAAGAGAAAATGTGACTTATTAACCAATGGGCATAAAATTTCAATGAAGAAATAATTCTAGAGATTTACAATGTCACTGTACCTATAGTAACATACTATTTGGTGAGAAAGTAGATCTCATTGTTAGTGTACTTACCACAGTAAAATTGAAATGAAATAGAAAACCCCCTTGGGGCTGGAGAGATGGCTCAGCGGTTAAGAATGCTGACTGCTCTTGCAGAGGACCCGGGTTCGATTCCCAGCACCCGCATGGCAGCTAAGAACCATTTTTAACTCCAGTTCCAGGGGAATCTGATGCCCTCTTCTGGCCTCTACAGCATTGCACAACACAGGTGCACCAACCTACATGCAGACAGTACACTCATACATATAAAAAATAATAAATTAAAAAAAGAAAACCCCAGAACTTCAGTATTAAGCAGCCATGCCATGTTAATAGATTAGGATCTATCTGAAACCTTCAATAAGAGGCTGAAGAACAGGGTGGACGTCACAACTGAAAGACAAGGATGGATACAGGGGTTCGTTTCCAGCTCAGGCCTATCAGGTTCACATTCAGTCAGTGGCAGTTTATCAGGTAACTTAATGATTTGTTTTTCATTTCTCCAGAATTCTAATGGCATATTAAAACTGCTACTGCCTGAAATTCCTAGGAAGGTTTTGTGAGTTCAACCATATCTTGACTGATACTTGTCACAGAAGGCAAGTTGCTGCTTCAATAATGACATTAGTTTTCCCCTTTGCTTTGCAACTAGAAGAAATTAATAGAAGGGGCTAGAAAGATGATGGACAATTTTACACAAAATAGCTTCAAAGCACTGTGCTTTTCTATGTCTCAGAAGGTAGACTTTGGACCTTCTCAGGTCTATGGGAAGAGGTTGTAGTTGTGTTTCCATGTGACTATTAGTTGAATTGAAAAGGTATGAAAAGGAGACAAGCTCAGGGGAAACTTTTATAGCTTTCAAAGAGATGTGAAAATATAAAGGAAATCCAGGGCCTTGAAGATGGGGTATAGACTACTAACCTGAAAAATGCTATTAAAAGGCTTTGGATACAGGGCCAGGTGTGGTGGCACACCCCTTTAGTCCCAGCACTCAGGAGGCAGAGGAAGGGAGATCTCTGAGTTCAACGCCAGCCTGGTCTACATAGTGAGCTCCAGGCTAGCCAGAACTAAAGGGAGACCCTGTCTCAAAAAGACAAAAAAAAAATGACTTTGGATAATAAAGAATTTGTGAAGATTCATAGCTTAATCAACTCACTGAGAGCTAAGATGGAATTGAGGATGCAATTGTCCCTTTCATAGACACATACACATTCCAGGTAGGCACTGAAACTTTGGGAACTATGGTTAGAAAGAATGTCTTTGGTAAACACTGAAACATGAAATTGACTGAAAGCCTAATGGATCAGGTGCCTGTCTGTCAACTGAGACAATGATATTGTCCAAAAGCTCATGGCCTATGCCAATGATATCCCTCTGTAACACTATGGGGGCATGAGGTAAACTCCACAGTCTGTGAATGACTTCTAGGTGTAGAATGTTTCCTACCCCAAATCCAGATTTTGGGAAAGGAGATCATGAATAAAAAATCTCCCAGAATAAGAATTGAAAGCCAGGAGCCGAATGTTCTGTGTATTGCTCTAGTCAGGGCCTTTGTCAGGAACTACCCTGGCCTTTGGTTGGAGTGGGGGTTGAGTGTGGAATCCTCATATATTCTTCAAGAGAGATAACATTTTTATGAGGCTGTGACTGCTTTATGTCCTTATTCTGGTCTTTTGGATTACTCTTTTTTGTTCTGGCATTTTCTTTTTGAGAGATTATGTATGGAGCTAGCACTTTCTTTTTTTTATTATTTACTTTTGTATGTGTATGAATGTATTGTTTGCATGCAGGTCTGTGCACCCATGTCGTGCAATGCCGCGGAGGTCAGAAGAGGGTCTCGGATTCCCCTGGAACTGGAGTTCTCCTGGAATTGGAGTTACAGACGGTTCTTGGCTGCCATGTGGGTTCTGGGGATCAAACCCCGGTCCTCTGCAAGAGCGTCGGTGCTCTTAACCGCTAGGCTATCTCTCCAGCCCCCAGCACTTTCTTTTTAAAAAAAATATTTTTGAGCATTTCATATATGACTATTGTATTTACATTATTTTTACCCCAGCAGCAAGTTTCCCTCTAAATCCTCTCATGTCCCCCCCCCCCAGTTCCTTTCAATTTTTTGTCATCTTCTTTGATTATTGTTACATAGATATGTATTTATAAATACATATATTTAACAATGTTTATAAAAATATAACTATATTTGTATATAAGTATAATATAATGAACTGAGTCCATTTAGTGGTGCTCATGTGTACCTGTATTTGGGTCTGGAAACTTGGAATTAGATAACATTTCAGGAAGCTACCTATTCCCTTGTAGAAAACTGATTCTCTTTTCCTTCATCATCTACTGATTGCCTGCAGTTTTTCCTCTTGACGTGAGACCCTGTGAAATTTCCCCCATTCACCTTGTCATGTCAACTGGCTTTGTAGTTCAGAAGAGTTTGTTAGACTACCAAACTGTGGAGATTTCTTTGGTATAGCTTTCCTATCGTATAGCAGAAGAAATCTCTCTGCCTCTTACATTCTTTCTACCCTCTCTTTCACAATGTTCCCTGAGCCCTTATGTATAGAGATTTTATTTATTTATATGATGTAGGGCTATGCACCCCATAGTAATTTATTCTCTGCATTTTGACTTTATTATAGCTTCTTTCTGTTGCCAAAAAGCTTCTTGGTGGAGAGGTGAGAGGTACATGAAAGAACTGCTTATAGATCACATGGAGGTTAATCAGTGTGCTGATGAGAAACTGAGTGTGATGACTGAACAGCCTGTTTTGGGGGGCAGTGGGTATGTTTCATATGTAAGCAGTCCAATGAAAATGCTCAGAATTTTCTTTATATATGCATATAAATTTAGTGGCATTTTTATAATATAGTTTGCTCATATTTAGAACCCTTCTCCGTGTGTCTCTCCCTATAACCCCAACCCAACTTCATGTATTCATATATCTATATATCTATCTATATATATATATATCACAAACATATGTATATGTGTATGTATGCTTAAGGCATACACATATGTATATATATATGTCGAGTCAAATTTGTATCTATACACTGTGGAATTACACACCCACTCACAAAGAAACTTTCTTTTCTTTTCTTTTATTGTGTGTATGAATGTATTGTCTGCATGTAGGTTTGTGCACCTGTGTTGTGCAATGCCACGGAGGTGAGAAGAGGGTGTCAGATTCCTCTGTAACTGGAGCCAATGTGGGTGCTGGGAATCGAACTCTGGTCCTCTGCAAGAGCAGTCGGCACTCTTAACCACTAAGCCATCTCTCCAGCCCCAAAACTTTCTTTACACAACACACACCCTGCCCCCCCACACCTCTCTTTTTCATAAGAATAAAAATGAGATACCCAGATTTTCTTGAATCTAGTTTGGTGCTGATGGGCCTACATTCTGGATGATAAAACTTGCTTCAAAGATATAAGGCAGGAGATCCTCTGACAAGAGTGATGTTATATGGGAGAAAGCTGGTTACAGGGTTCCTGCCAACATCTTAGATAACACTGAAAGTCTTATGACATTGAGCTTGTCCTAATTTGACTTATACACTAATCAACTAAAGATGAACACTTGCTACTTAGGACATACCTAATTTTATCATTCTCTCTTGAATAGCGTATTCTCTTTGAGCTAAATAATTATCACTTTGAGACTATCTGATTTCTTTTTTTATCCTTCATGGATTTTATAGTTATGCAATATGCATTTTTCAATGAGTATGACCACATTAATTTCTTCATTATTTGAAATAAAATATTGGCATAAAACTATTAAAATAGTTAAATGATTGTTTCCAATGCGACAGAGATAGACAATGTCATAGAAACTAAATTGTTGGCTTGAAGGAAAGACTAAGCAAATCCTCATTGGCCTGTAGACACATGCAAAGCAATTTGACCTATAAGAAGTCACAAAATGATTTCACTGGATAAACTGGTTTCACTGAAAAACCAAGGATAGCTTCAAAACTAAGCCAGGGATTATTGTACAGTACAAAGTAGAACCAGTAATTTCCCTCAAGGTATTTTATAGATTTCTAAAATATATTCTTTAAAAATCTGTCTCGACTGTTATACATAGGGGTTCAGCTTGTGTAGAAACAGTGTGATCAATGGAACTTTCTGCAGTGAGAGAAATATTCTGCACCTGTACCGTGTTAGGCTGTAACCACATATAATTACTAAACCACTAAGACAAGGCTAGGACCACTGAAGAACCAAATATTGTATTTATCTTTTACTAGTTTAATTCGAAATAGTTTCATGTGGCAAGTGACTACTGAATAAGACATCATGTGGGGCTTAAAGTCAAAAATAGACTTTTCCTACCATCCAAAGTAGAAAATCCATATAAAATACATGAAACACTTTATTGAGGCTGATTCCTGTTCAGGTGTGTGTACATTATACTAGGGCAACTTGAAATTTCATTTTCCAAATGCTGTTAAGAATTTTAAAAATACTATAAATGATACCTTTATAAGGATTGGTAAACTGACATACACACACTCCACACAAAATTCATAGAATGACAAAAATAATCTTTATAATTCCCACTTATAACTAAAAATGAACAATTTGAAATGCCACATATAATTCTCACTTGGGGGAAGAATGTAGCATGACTCAGGTAAACAGAGATATCATTTGACTATCAACCAACCAATTGGTTTTGTGGAGTGGTAAACAGCTTTTCCTTTAAAGCATGTGAATAGCTGTCCTTACAGGGGTGGGGACATTATGTGTTTCAGAAGCTCTGACTGTTAAGGAGCAGTGGTCATAATGATTTACACCCACCTTTGTCTTCTTTTACCACATGAGGGATCATTAGTAATATATTAGCTTAAAACTAATCAATATTGGGGGTGAGGGCTGGAGAGATGACTCAGAAGTTAAGAGCACTGGCTGCTCTTGCAAAGGACCTGGGTTTAAATTACAGCAACCATATGGTGACTAACAACCATCCATAACTCCAGTTCCAGGGGATCCAATACCCTATTCTGACCTCTATGGACACTGCATGGCATTGGTGCATTTACCTACATGCAAGCATATACTCATATACATAAAATAAAATAAAAATATTTAAAAACAAAACCTTCAAACCAACCAATATGGAGAGGGTAGTCAGTGTGGACTGCTTGCTCTCCTCTGCTTTATGGATCTTCATAAACTCCGCAGTGTTGTAAGGAACAAACTAATTGCTTCGTTCTAATTGGATGATGATGATGATTTTTGGTATAAGTTACAAAAAGAAGTAAGGGCAAATATATTCTTGGGAAAACTAAGAACATGGGAAAATTATAGGGGAAATGTGGTAGGGAAAATAGAATTAATGCTACTTCTGTTTAGGAACTAACATTTTTGTCCAAATAGTTTTTCTTCCCTGTGAACTAGAGTTCAGCATATGGCAAATCAGGAAAACCGTTGCTTTTCCTATAATTAGTTTCCCTCCTGCATGAAAAAATCTTTGTCTGGATGTTCAGTTAATAGGGCAAGCACATTGATGGGCTGACGTAAGGAGCCTTTCTGTATTCAGCTTGGCTCTCCAGCTCACCCTCTTACTCTGATTAGTCAGGAGTATCTGCTTTTCTCTTCCCCCAGGAAACATCTTTGCTCACAAAGATGCCCTCTTCCCAGGCTGTGAAAGATATCCCTAAAGAACATTCTCCTGGCAAAATATATACCTACAGATCCTTGATATTCTTTTGAAACACATGCACATTTCTTTTTGCAAAAATAAAACCAGGTGAATTGGTTAGCAGACATAGATAGGAATGAGGTCCTTTAAAAAGAATGTCTTGAAAGAGGTAAAGGTAAAATTTCAACTATTGTAGTCATCTTGAACTGCTAAAGTAAAACATCAAATTCATTGTTTTTTATTTTTCTTATAAACAGTGAAACTTGGTTCAGTGTACACAGCAAACATAGAAAAGGGAGACATGAAAAATCAGTTCCATGATATATCATGATGGAGACTGGGACAGTTCTGAGTCATTGCCACTACATTTCTGCTCAGATTAATCATGATTGATACCATCTCACATCCATAGGTAATATATTGGACTACATGGAGAGTTTTGTGAGGGGGAACTTCCACCCTTTTATACTGAGAAATCTTGGGGGTAGTTCACCTTCTATAAGACTGATAAATACATGCTTATAAATATTAACTTTAGTTCCTTTGACTGAATTTTTTCTATGTTAAAACCCAAGGGGGGTGTTGGAGAGATAGCTCAGTGGTCAAGAGTACTGGCTACATTTATAGAAGACCTGGGATTGCTTCCTAGCACCCACATGGCAGCTAACAACCATTAGAAACTAGCTCCAGGGAATCCAACAACCTCTTTCTGATCTTTTCATCACATGATATGGATGTACTTATATACATGCAAGCAAACACTCATACACATAAAATAAAAATAATAAAAACAACATATTAAAAAAACGGACTCATCTAAGTAGATGGAGAAAAGGCCTTTGACAAAATTCAGCATGCATTTACATTGCAGCTTGGTCTACATAGTGAGCTCCAGGCCAGCTGGGAATAAAAGGAGACCCTGTCTCAGAAAGACTGAAAAAATGTCTTAGAGGGAACTGGAGTGGAGGGAACATACATCAGCGTAATTAAAGCATATATACACCAAACCCACATCCAATGCCATTCCAAATGGAGAAAAACTAGAAGCATTCTCATTAAAATCAGGATCCAGACAAGGCTGTTCATTATGTCCACTCCTTTTCAATCTATTGCTTGAAACTCTTGCTAGTACAATAAGACAAGAGAAGGAAATTAAAGGGGTATTAATTAGAAAAGAAGAGGTCAAATTATCCCCCTTTTTAGGTAAGGTGATACTGCACCTAAGAGATCCCCAAAATTCTACCAGAAAACTCCTAGAAATTATTAGCAGTAAATTATTCAGTAAAGTGGCAGGTTACAATATCAATCTACAAAAATCAGTAGCCTGTCTTTATCCCAATAACAAGCAATTGGACAAAGAGTATATGGAAACACCCCCACGCACAAAATCCTCAAAAAATTTCAGAATAAACCTTAGACCAAACACATTAAGGACCTCTACAATGAGCATTTTAAATCCTGAAGAGACTGAGCTCATTGGAAGTGGGACAATAGGAGAGTGGTATTATTAAGGGAGAAATGGGGAAAATGGAGATAATTAAAATGAGGAAGTTCTGGAGGGAGAGTTAGACAAGAAGAGAGACAGGCAAGATAAATAATGCCTAGCTAGTATAAGAAACCAGAGAGAATCATATTATTCCAAAAACCTACTGACATATTTAAATATTTCTACATGAGTTCATATTATACGCTGAAGGCTACATAACAAGAAACAGTACCAGACAGGAGAAACCTTCCTTTGAGTTGTTGGCCAGGGTAGTCCAAGAAACTCTCAAAATTACACAGCCCTTGACTGCCTCCCAGAACTTGAAGGCTAAAGTCAGGATGTAATTTGGAGACTGGTCTGGACAAGTGGAACTGGAACTGACCTGGAGAACACTATGCAAGCTGCTAAGTGAGAACATCAATTGATGGTCCAACCTCAGCTTCAAGGCCAAATAAGCACATTAATGACTGGTACAATGAACTTTTATCTTGGGGGGTAAACAACAGCAACCTACTTGGACGTAAAGCCCACTCAATGGAAGGAAACTCATGGGTGGTATTGTGAACATTGCCAAATACACATACCTGGAGAGGTCATAGATCTTAGAGAAGACCCCCAAGACTGTCACATCCCTAGACAAATATAATTTCTTTTTATGGATCCTTATATTTACAGACAAGTATCCCAGTCACCATTCTAATCAAAGACATGCCAGAGATTATTATAAAGTTCCACAACTGGCCACATACCAAGATTGTTTGTGAATTGCCCAAGGCTATGTGGCACATCTACATTCAACCTTTATACCTAAGCCTCATGGAACAGAGAAGTGGTAAAGAGACCACTTAAGGCATCTCTCAGGTTTCATTAATGAAACTACATTATGCAAAAGAGGGCCAGGAAAACAAAAGTTCACAAATGGCCAAAGCTTAGGGAGTAAAAGTTTGCAGAATGTGAGTCCTTGGACAGGACTCCTATATTAAAACCCAAATATCCAAGGCTTAGGGACCATTGGGGAAGAGAAGGTGGAAAGATATATTTTTTAATTTTTTTATTTTAATTTTTTTTAATTTTCATTTTTTTATTGATGCTTTGTGTATTTCATACATCATTTTCCAATTTAGTTCAGGCATATTTCCCTTTCCCTTCCCCCCACCCCACCCCACCCCATCCCAGATCATGCATTATGCCATAACTGTCCTGCATCTTTCTCTCAGTTTTTTTCATTTTTTTTTAACAATAAGTGATAATTTATGAGTACAAGCATCCTTCATGTAAAACCAATTTGCAAGCAGTTGTGCCCAACCCACACAGCCCATGGGTCCCACCATCCAGCAAGGGGGGCTTGTATGTTCAATCAAATTGATCAAATGAGTGTCCAGACTATATTGCTGTAGTTTCACCATTCACCCCAATCACAGCCCTTACA
>VZQC01000373.1:765246-815399 GCA_009823505.1 Rhizomys pruinosus
AAGTCTCTCATATCAGAACCTTTGTGGCACCTAGAAGGTAAGTTTCATTAGGACTCATTATAACTAGTTGTTACATGTAGGATCCACAGAGGGGTTCGATGTTTATGGCAATCTGAGGCTTTTCTTCCTTTGAATGTTCAGACGGGTCAGCCTTTCCGTTGCCACTTTTTGGTACATCCTACTCAATGCAAACCTGTATCTTTTCTTTCTCAGCCATTAAGTTGGTGCCTTATTAATTTTTAAAATTGTTCAATTAAAGTTCTAATATCCATTCTAATCTATCACTTGTTTGTAATAGGCTTATCAACACTTCCTCACTATGTGCTACTTGATGTACCTGGGTTGAAGGAGCCTCAACTGGGGAATTGCCTCCATTTGACTGTCCTGTGGCCATTTCTGTGAGGTATTTTCTTGATCGTTGAGTGATGTGGGAGGATACAGTATACTGTGGGCATTGATGCCCCTAGGCGGGTTGTTCTATATTGTCTAAGAAACAGGCTGAACATGGGTTAGGAGAGCAAGCCAGTAAGCAGCGTTCCTCTGGGGTCTGTGCTCCAGGTTCCTGTCCTAAATTCCTGTCTTTGCTTGCCTTGATGATGAGCTGTGTTGTAAGCCAAATAAACCCTTTACTCTCCAAGTTGGTTTTGGTTAGTGTTTTTTATCACAGAACTTGAAGGCAAACTAGAACACACTACATTCCGAACAGGGAAATTCAAAGCAGTGCTTTACATTTCTCTGTTTCCCAGAATTAGATACCTCTAAGTATATTGTTGTGTATTGGCAGACCTGAAAAGCTTTAATTTTTCCATTGTAGAACTCTAAGAATATTCTCAGCATGGAATGGAAAGGGTGAATGAATCATATTAACAAGTCACAAAAGAAAACTGCAATTGAATGGCCACATCTGTGAATGTCTCCTAGGATGACGAGTTTACGAAAATGTCTCCAAGTACCAAATAGTAGAGCTGGAAGCCAGAAGGCTGAGTTGTGTTCCAAGCTGCAAAATTGTCACATATATTTTCTTGCAGCATTATAGGAATGGGTTTGGCAGACAATCTAAGGACTTCAGTGACTGCCAATAGCTCAGATACCCATGGAGCTACACCTCAAAGTGCCAAGAGAAAATCCATTCATCCAGCAATGGCTGTATGTGTTTGCAAATTAATTTACTTGAATAAATTCCCATTCTCCAGAAAACAAATTCAGAGAGGACAGATACCCTGCTGATAATACATATAAAGTGTGTTTTACAGATGGGAGATTAATACAGCCAAATGTTTGATGCCACTTTCTTAAAAAACAAAAAACAAAAAACAAGAGAGTTCTTTCCATGAATAAAAAGCAGCTGTGAAAAAGCAAACAACATTTAGTTATTCTTGTACAGGAAACAGTATTTTAGTGACAGAATGATGGTACATGATAACTCTTGATTTGGGTTGTTAGCCTACACAAATGTATTGTGATAAACACAGGAGGGTGGGTATTGAAAACAAGCGTGGGAATAGATGAGGTCCTGACTGCCAGCCTCCCCATTTAAAAGGTATACATGCTTTTATCTAATAGAAGTAAATATGTATTACCAAGCTATTTATCTCTCTTTTCAAAAAGGTATTCATTTTCACCTTCAAATCAATCATTGTTTACAATGAATTTTAAAAATATGATCTGTTTTTTTATTCTCAATGCTTGAAATCACTCTGTTCAAGAGTTACGAGTTTGGGGGAACTGAAAAAGTAGATGAAAGGGTTGATGTTGGAGCCTAAGGAACTGCGGGAGTACACAGCCCAAGTGAGTTAAAGTAGGGCCAAGGACCCCAGGCAGTGAGGCAGGAAGGAATATGGAAACTGAAGTGTGAAAGTTTCAAGAAAATGTCATGCCATTGGTGAATGTGGATGAATTGCTTTTTACCCAAATGCTACCTGTGCCTCACCTTAAGAAACTGCTGTCACCTGAGTAGTTAAAGCTACCGCTAAGGAGAATAACTATAAAATTCAAGGGATAGGGAAAAGATTATGGAGTACACATTATATTTATTTTATAAAATAAGTACTTTTAAAATAACTGGAGGCAAAGTTAACTGGAGTCAAAGTTAGCTTGAACAAATGACAGGTCATTAGCAATCTGAGATTTAGAACATGATTTGATAAAGGGCATTATAGTTCTCAAGGACAGACAGCAGCTAGAAATGGCATATAAATGGCAATTAACATATCCAGTGCCCATTGGCTGAAAGCACCTGTATTAGTCACTTTTCTGTTGCTGTGATAAAACCACCATGAGCAAGGGAACTTATAAAAGGGAACTTATTTGAGCTTACGATTGATGGTTCCAGGGAATTAGAGACCATTGTGGCAGGAGGCATGGTGGCCGGGACTGGAGCAGAAAGCTGAGGTTTACAGGAAGTCAAGAGAGAGCCTCTGGAGATTAGCAAGGCTTATTAAGCTCTCTAAGCCTGCCCCCAGTGACATACTTCCTCCAGCATGGCCACACCTTCTAAGACCTCCCCAAACAGCACCACCAACTGGAGACAAAATGTCTGAATACTTAAAGCTTATGTGGGACATTCTCATCCAAACCAACACCGGACCCTTCTAGAATCAGACATTGTAATCTGTTGTACCCCATGGCATCTGTAATGGTCCATATCATCCCATGTCCTCACAACCCCAGTACTTGTTTGGGAGAAAACAGGTTCATCTCATTATGTCCAAGTACCTAGTTGTAAGGCAAACTGAGCAACATTAATGTGATATTCCTCATGATCTGAAAACAAACAGAAAAAAAAAGTATCAGGCTGTTGTAACTTAGCCTTTCTGGATGCTTAATGACCATACTTAATGCCCATACCAATTTGGCAGAGGGGCTTAAGGGATACCTTTGTTCTTTGCCCTCAGAGGTCAACTAAGTCCCAGGGGACTATGCATGGGGGCATCTCTTGAAATGTTCTGAGAATGTGAGTCACTAGTCTTCCTGTGCAGGGAGGTCTTGGAGATCCACTAATGGGACTTCAGCCAGTGTCCAGTCAATAAAAAGGAAAGTCTGCTTCAAAAAGGGAAGCCTGGTCTACCAGGACCTGACTTTGTCCTCGAGTGGATGGAACTGGTAAATGAAAAGCCAAAAGGAGCCAGGGGTTCCCTCCCCTCCCCAAAACCTGAGTGACCCTTGAGGACCAGATCCTCAACTGACCTTGAGAAAAAAAAAAACTTGGTTAATCTGTGCTGTGTGACCTTAAACATCCAAAAGGAAAGTATAACTAGAAATAGACAATCAGTAAGGCCTGAGAAATTGTACTTAAGGTATAAAACTTGAGATCTTAGTGAAGACAGAAAGAAAAAAAAAAGCATTGCTGTTTTGCCTGTCTTCAATTCTTACTAGCAAGTGCAGCTACCCTGTGGCTGCCACTGCTTTTGCCATCCTTCAAAGACACTGAGACACAGTTTCTTTAACCTTCCAATATGGACTGAAGACTCATGTCTCTCCAAGAATCCTCCAAACCTTCGGCGCCAGATGGGGACTGCCGGGACATCCAGCTTGTGGACTGAGCAACTACTGGGGTTTCAGGCTCTTCAGAGTACAGACTGCCATTGTTGGACTTCCCATGCTGTATCATGGAGGCCAGTACAGGAAGATCAAGACAGGATGCAGTGCTTACTGGATGGACCTCATTTGGTGACCATGAGAAGCATCCACCCCAGTGTGGAGCACAAGGGCAGGACTGATGGTTGTTTGGGCTTACCAAGGAAGAACCTTAAGGAAAATATGACATCTCTCAGCCTAATAAAGAAAAAGAGGTAAATAAATAAAAAAAAAGAAATCAGAAGCTCAAGATACTAAAAACTATGATGTCATAATCTTGATCTATGTGTGGCAGGCATATATGCATATTTTGATGCAAATTAGAAGGAACAACAACAAGAAAACTGAGTCAAAGAACTGACTGAAACAATAAACTGCATTGAAAATTTTAAAAGAGATTGAGAAAAAGATAAAAAACAGGGATGGCAGAATGCATGAGCTCTGGAGGGGTGGGAGACAAGGAAGAGGGAATGGTCTAGATATGATTGGGAAATGTATGAAATGTACAAAGCTTCAATAAAAAAATTGGCCTTGAAAAAAATATATCAGTCACAGTAAGACAAGTATCAGTATCACTTTCTTTCTTGTTTTACTTTTTTGGGGGGGTCTTTTTGAGACAGAGTGCTGGGACCAAGGTCACGCACCCCTACATCTGGCATCACATGCTTTCTTTCATTTGTGGATCTTAGAATTTATACGGCAACATAAAACCACACATGTCTATGTGGCATCTAATTAATGTAAAAGTGAAACTGTCTAAGCAAATGAAGGTGACTGACTAGTAGAAAGAGGAGAGGAGCAAAAAGGAAGGGAAGGTGGGTTTGAGAGGAAATACGTTCAAAGTATATTGTATACTTGTGTTAAATGGCCTTTTCTACCTCAGTACTATGTAAAATGAATATATGCCAATAAAAATAAATTAAGCTCCCTTATATACCCAATATTACAAATTGAAAGGTAGCCAAAGGGCTGAAGTTGGCCCTGTCTGTGCTATCTGGTAAAGAAGCATGTAGTTAAAATTATAGTCCATCCTTTATTCGAACAATGGCCTAAGATCTTTCATTGGACAAAGGAATATGATTCACATTGCTGAATGACCCTGATACCTCCTGATATGGAGACAAATGTCTCTTAATTTTCAGGAGCCAATGTGGCTTCCATGATTAACCAGTTGACCCTGTGCTAGACTACCAAGGAGATAGACAACTGCTGAAGCTGGTCCACAAATACAAGAGATAAAACAAGAGAAGAAATAGAGACTGCTGGCCTGGGCTGAGAAGACAGCTTCCAGCAACAGATGTTTCCACTTACAGACTATCTGTCCCTTGAGCAGGGACTAATACTGGCACCATGTAGGTAGAGAAGCAACGACCTTAGCTGGTAGTGAGCGCACTGATGCAGATCCTTGTCGTATAAGATGGGGTTCCCTTACTGAACCATCAGGGGGGACAGCCAAGACAGGATGTCTAGTCATATTGCCAGTGTTACTTTTGCACAGCCTGACTGCAGGGGCAGAGGTGTAATAGATAAGCTAAGCTAGTGGAAATTGTCAGAACCAGTTACAATGATAGTTTTGGGGGCACTGGTAGGCAGTAGGCCCAAATGCATGCCACATAGTACCAAACTGGAAAAGATAAAGGTTAAAGCACTTCCCACTAAATTGTATTAAATGCACACTGTTGAGACTTTCTCAACAAAAGTAAGATTAAAACAATAGACTGCCCCTAAAGAGGTAAAACTCTCTCCTACAGCACTTTCCTTTTCTGTGCTTACCTCATTCTACTCTTTCGTTTTCTTGAGAAAAATACTTGGATGAGGTTTCTACACTTGCTTACTCCAATTTCTCTCTTCTTTCTTGAAACCAGTCCAATTAGAACATCATTCGACCCTCTTATCAAGGTTCAGCCCTTGAAAATCATTATTGAATGATCTTCACTTTGTTAAATTGAGTGGCTGAATTTCAGTCTCTCTCTGCCTTGACCTCTGAGACCTGTTTAACACAGTGGATTGTTGCCTCCTGGAAACCTTCCATCATGCGGCTTCCCAGAAACCATGGCTCTCGCATTTTCTCATACTCTTCAGTGCTTCCTCTGTGTGTTTTCCTATTTTCTCCTTATCTCCTTGTTCTTTAATAGCATGGTCTCATGGACCCACCACTTGGACGTCTCCTTATCTTCATTAACAAAACCTGGTATCTTTAGCTGCTGCATCCACTTGGATATATGACAGACAACTCAAATTTGTCTATGCTGAGCTCTTGATATTTCACCCTTCCCAGACCCTAATCTGCTCTTTACAGAGCTCAGTTAATGGCCATCTTATCTTTACTCTTACTGGGACCAAATATCTTCACACTATCCCTGCCTTCTCTTTTTCTCTCATCCTTGGGGGCATCAGCAAACTCCATTGACTCTATCTACATTCAGGGACCACTTTTTACTAGTTACATTATACCCTCATCTAAAACAATATCATCTCTCACCTCCAGGCCTTACCACAGTCTCCTAACTGATTTCCTTGCCCTCTGCAAAGCAGGCAGAGTGATCTTAATGAATCAGTATAAAGATTCCTTTGATGTACTTCTTCCAAGGAGTTCTCTCTGCCATAGGATGCAAACCAAAGTTTCTGTGACCTCAGGGCTCCACCCAAGTTGCCTTTACTTCATCTGGTTCTGATTAAGCTTGCTAGATTCTGCCCCTCTTCGTTACTCACCTCCATCTATACCAGACTCCTTGTTGCTGTTTTCTACTGGCCAAGAGTCTGGTAATAGCACCAAGTAAGTAATTTTATAGTGATGAATAAATATCAGTTGGATCAGTTTGATAGAATTTGAGAGATACTCCTGCTTACCCAAATCCAGAGAATCAAGCAATCATTAGAATTGGGATTTGAAATCAAAACTACAAAACCTATAGTCTTTCCATTCTGTGAGTGATGCTGTTTTTATTAGTTTATATTTCCAAGTGGCTTTAGAGGATGGCTTGGAGCTAAGTACTTTATAATAAGCACCAACAATTGGTTTTCAGGCTTTAAGATTACATTTCCCCTGAATTTACACATAAACCACAAAAAGAAGAAATTTCTGGTATTTTTTTCCCTTAGAAATGTGAGAATTGAACACATTTCCCCTTTCACACATTTGGATATTTTGTTTTAATTTCTTTTGAACTGTGGCTTATCCACTACAAATTAAGCCAGCAATTATGTTGATTGTTATAATTTTTCCTTAGAAAAGAATATAGGTTTTGTACAGTTATTGGACTTCTTATAGATTTTGGCTCAAAGGGAACCCTTTGAACTTATATGAGGTTTTGAATCTTGAAATAAATTTATAGATTTTAGATCACTGGTTATAGAAAGGGAGAAAGAGCAAACATAGGATGGATAAATATTAACAACAGATTCAATAAGTAAACACCGATTCTTCTAACTCCTACCACCTCAGAAAAGATCAGTCAGGGACTGTTCTCCAAGATTGGTATTTATGCATTTTCCTAGAATTGGTGGACAAAGGGCCTCTATAGAGTGAAGCAGGTTACCGCCAAGCAACTGGTTGGATATTGCACAATAGGACTGCGTCCTTTGCAGACAAGGCCTGTTTTCTTTCTGATCTGATTTTCCTTTACCTTCCTCTACCTTTTCCCTTCTACAATGAGCTCCCAGTGTATACAGGCTTCTTGGAGAAACTGCTCCTGTTTTCTAGAGAGGCTGTGATTTTGGCTCCACAGGAGGCACTTTTGTCTCTTAGCTGATAATTTTGTCAGGAGACCTGATGCCAAGGCAGCGTCGTGCCAGGCCTCCTGCTGCTGGAGACCCAGACTGAGACCCGGATCCATTGGTTTTTTTTTTTTTCTCCTAGAGACTTCTTGGGGTCACGTGGGGTGACATGGGGTCTTTCTTTAGAAAAGAGAATCTCTGTTGTTGTTTTAAACAATACAACAACAGGTTCAGGGGTTGAGGAGGAAGTATATTTGTGGGGAAACAATTTATTATTTTAAATGCTGTTTTTAAGAGAGATAAATGGGCCTTTTTCTTATCTTCCTTGGAGAAATAGCATCATCCTTCTCCCACACACTACCTCAGGACAAGAGATTTGTAAATTTAGAGCACTACATTCACCTTTGAAGCTCCAATCTCCATCCCCTCCATGCTTTTAAAGGGTGTTGATTGTCTGAGAATCACAGGGTTCTGGAGGCCAGAATCAGTACTGATGATGATGATAAGGGCAGGATGGTGGTCAGGGTTACCAAACTGCACAAACGCACAGGGGCATGGGCCGGACCTCATCTCAAAAACTGTTTAGAATATTCTCTGTGAGGCCTTAGTCCTCTCAGGATTTGCACACAACATTTGAATGGCTGCTTTACTTTTCTATGCGTTGCCTGTTTACAGCTTGGTCTGGGATCTTGTAAACACAGATTATTATTTTTTTTTTGTCCCAAATGTATTTTGCCCATTTGTCTCACATTGATGTTTGCAAAGAGGAAGAAGAAGAGAGAAGGCCTGGGAAGAGTAAAAGAAAGGGAGGAAGAAAGGGAGAGGGAAGATGTATATGAAAAGATTAGTGGCAGAAAGGGGAACACTATTTTATAAGTTAGACCTAAAATATATAAAACACTCTGGGGCTGGATAGATAGTTCAACAGTTAAGACATTTATTGCTCTTGCAGAGGTCTCAGGTTCAGTTTCTAGTACCCATATGCAACTCAACAGCCATCTGTAACTCCAGGCACAGGGGATCCAATGACTGATTCCAGCTTTTGTGGGCACCAGGCATGCACGGGGTGCACATACATACATTCAGGTAAACACTCATACACATAAAATTTAAAAATTGAAATAATTCTCTATTGGAATAAGTTATTTATTTATGGTGGAATTCTTAATGTTGTGAGTCATTATCTGACCAGGTGATTTCAACAAGGTAAGGAAGCTTCTGGATGGCTGGTGACAGGATCTTGGTTGGGGCACTGCTTGCTGGCCCAACCCTCAGAGCTCCTTGAGCAGTATATCTGAGATGGAGTTTGAGATCCAGCTAACTTCTCCATTTTTGAGGTTCTCAAAGGATGCAGATATTTCTAGTCTGGGTACCATTCTTTGAAAACCATTGATTCATTCTGTTACTTTCTCCTTCCTGAGATCTTATCATAACTTAAGTATGATAAGTTTAGCTCTTTGAGGTATGCCAAATTCTTTCATGTCAAATAACTTATTTTCCACATACTTCAATCATAATTCATATTTAGTAATTGATGGAAAGCTAATTCATTTGAAGGAATATTTTATAGGCATGAAGTGGAAGACAGAATGGAATTAAGCCATGTTTCTGTCTTGAGTAATCTATGAATTTGTTTATTTGTTTAATAATGCTGCTTTTCGGTGGAAGAAATCAGGAATTCATTATGCTTAAGTAATTTTTATATTTATAATTTATAAACAATCCATAATTTATGTATAATATAAAAGTACAAAAATATACAATTTGTATAAATATGTACTTTTTTTTTTGGTCTTTTCAAGACAGGGTCTCCCTGTAGTCCCAGCTGTCCTGGAACTCATTCTGTAGACCAGGCTGGCCTCGAACTCACAAAGATCCGCCTGCCTCTGCCTCCCAAGTGCTAGGATTAAAGGCGTGCACCACCACGCCCGGCTAAATATGTACTTTCATATAAAATATAAAATTATATCTTAATGTAATTAGAATTCAAATTGAATTCAAATGAAAGTATAAAAACAAACTCAAATTAGCAATTTTAACTCAGTGTGACTAATGTTCTATTTTGAGAGATTAAAGCAATGCTTGTGTATTAGCTATGCCAGACTATTTCTTGAGACTATCATCCTTTTGGGAGTATGTGAAAAGATCTACACTTTCTATTTCTTTCTGACCAAAGTCCTGTGGGAGGTTCCTCTCTTCATTGACACCTGACACAAATTGATCTTTCTGTGACTTACTACATTTTCTGTTTATCTTAGTAGATGTGATTTTTGGTGTTTCTTTCTTTAAGCATTAAATAATAATGTTGTTTACTGGCGATAAAGCTGTCAAAGATATTTAACTATTTGATTGACATTGACCTTCAAAGGAGAAAAAGGAGAAGAAAGAGGAGGAAGAGGAGGAGGAGGAAGAGGAGAAGGGAGATGGAGAGGCACAGAAGAAAGGGTAAAGAAAATTCTAAAAAGATATGGACAAATATACATGAATGGGTGGTAATATTTTATAAATTTTAGTTAAAAACCATTAAGACTTTGCTTTTTTTTTTAAATTTTTAAATTTTATTTATTTCTGTATGTGTATAAATGTACTGTCTGCATGCAGGTTTGTGCACCCGTGTTGTGCAATGCCGCGGAGGTCAGAAGAGGGTGTCGGATTCCCCTGGAACTGGAGTTCTCCTGGAATTGGAGTTTCAGCCCCAGACTTTGCTTTTAAAAAGCTATTTCTCGGGCTGGAGAGATGGCCTAGCGGTTAAGAGCGCCGACCGCTCTTACAGAGGACCAGGGTTCGATCCCCACCACCCACATGGCGGCCGAAAACCGTCTGAAACTCTAATTCCAGGAGAACTCCAGTTCCGGGGGAATCCGACACCCTCTTCTGACTTCCGCGGCATTGGACGACACGGGTGCACAAACTTGCATGCAGACAGTACATCGATACACATATACAGAAATAAATAAATGCCGGGCATGGTGGGGCATGCCTTTAATCCTAGCACTTGGGAGGCAGAGGCACGCGGATCTCTGTGAGTTTTCGGCCGCCATGTGGGTGCACAAAGCATCAATAAAAAAAAAAAAGTTAAAAAAGAAAGATTTATTTATCTTATTTTATATGTATAAGTGGTACGCCTGGTGCCTGTGGAACCCAGAAGACAGAGGCAGATCCCCTGTAACTGGAACTACAGGTGGTTTTGAGCTGCCATGTAAGAGCTGGTAACTGGACTCAAAAAGTCCTCTGCCACTTCAGAAAGTGCTCTTATGGGCTGTCTCTCCAGCCTGTAAGAATTCTTCATCTTAACACTTTCACACAAGTGATACACAGTGTAACAAGAAGTTCTTAGTAACTTAAAAACAATTCTTGGTCGGGCGTGGTTATGCAAGCCTTTAATCCTAGCACTCGGGAGGCAGAGGCATGGGAATCTTTGTGAGTTCCAGGCCAGCCTGGTCTACAGAGCTAGTTCCTGGACAGTTGGGGCTACATGGAGACCCTGTCTCGAAAAGACCCCCCAAAAATTCTTTTTTTACAGTTATTGGGGTGACTCTGTGCGTGTGCGTGCGTGCGTGTTTGTGTTTGTGTGTGTGTGTGTTTGTGTGTGTGTGTGTGTGTGTGTTCCACTGTTCTGTGGAGGTCAGAGGGTAACTTGCAGGAGTTGGTTCTCTCTTTCCACCATCTTTCCCAGGGATCAAACAAGTCTTTAGGCTTTGAGCCTAGCTCCAATAAACCATTTTGCTTCCCCAATTTTTAAGATAATCCTTAAAGTCCAGACATACGCAATTCACATTTCCAACACTTTAAAGATAATTGTGGCCACGTGTGCTGGTGCATGCCTTTAATCCTAGCACTTGGGAAGCAGAGGCAGGCAGATATCTGTGAGGTCAAGGCCAGCCTGGTCTACAGAGTGAGTTCCAGGACAGCTGGGGCTATAGGGAGACCCTGTCTCAAAAAGACTAAAAAAACAAAAAAAAGTGTGGCCAGGTGTGGCGGCACACACCTTTAATCCCAGCACTTGGGAGGCAGAAGTGGGTGGATATCTGTGAGTTCAAGGCCAGCCTGATCTACATAGTGAGTTCCAGGCCAGTTAGGGCTACAGGGAGACCCTTCCTCAAAAAGACAAAAAATAGTAATTGTGAAAAAAAAATCAGAGAACTCTGAATTCTCCCCCCTCCCCCAAATTCTCAGAAGCTTGTGTTACAAACACAAGCTATGTGATAAGACCTGGAAGACTTTGAGGCCACACTTGGCTTCAACACTCTTTGAGCCACCGGCCAAGTGAGTTGCTTGACCTTGTAGGGCCTCTGCTTCCTCCAGAACTAGACTAATCATGCCTCTAACTAAGTCCAGGCTTTTGTGGGGTGGGGGTGGGGTTCAGGCACAAAGAGTCATTTCACAGAGCTTTTGTATGGTCACTTTACATATATTTACATGTATTTAAATAAAGGTGTCAAGAGGAAAATGCAACCCAGAATGAAAGCAGGTTAAACTCTTTTTAATTTGAGAAGACTAGGGCAGGTATAATTATCATAGGTGAACAAAGAAAGCAAGAAGTTGAAGCCAGGTCATCAGGACGGTGCCTTTCTGGCTTTTCTGCCTACTTGTGTTTTTAGAGGATGCTGTTAAATAAGGAAATCTCACTAAGGGAAGAAAAAAAAATTGTCATTCTGAGAAGAATCTCTTCATTTCTTTGTAGTTACTCTTGTTTTCTAGTTAAGGAAAATTTTCATTCAAGGGGATAATCTATTGTTACAATTTCCATATTGAACTTTAGATCAACCCCAACCTTTGTTCTCAGTGAAACACTGAACTCTGCCTCCTGCAGAACTCTGGTGATGGCAGCATCATAACCGTTCATTACACTCTGGAGCACTGACTTCCACTTCGTTTAAACTACATGAAAATTGACTGTAATGCCAACCGTAGCCTTATGAGACAGGAGTAACCTAGTCAAATTTCATGCAAAAAGACTGGGAAATGGGGTAAGAGAAGAAATGATATCAAGGTATGCTCTAAACTTTCTCAGTACTCAGAATCTTTGTTAAAAATTTTGATAACAAAGCTCCATTGCAGATACAGTTGCTGACTATGTATTTACACAGAGAAAAACAAAGATTTATTTTGCTCAGATCTATTTAGTTGTTCTGTTGTTCTTGCAATTACTTTTGGAATGACAGTAACTAAACTCCTTCACCAAACATGCTTATGGCTAATTTCACACCCCAGTGCAATGCAGCTGCTTCTGTCTTGGACAATGTTTAGCAGGGGAGAGAGAGAGAGAGAGAGAGAGAGAGAGAGAGAGAGAGAGAGAGAGAGAGAGAGAGAAAGAACATGCAAGGAAACCAGGAAGGCTACTTTAATTTTGAACCATAGCGTTGAAAATATTGTATGTTATCTCCACATCCAGACCCTGGCCACCTTTTTTGACCCAAGGAATAATTCCTAGAGGAGGAGAGGAGACCTTACTGCTATATGTTTAACAAAAAGCTTCCAGTAACTGCCTCAATGAGTTGAGCTTTTGTAAGATTATGCTATATTTTACCTGCAGTCTTTTTTCCATTTAATTTTTAAACACAGTATGTTTTGAGTGTACCTCTATTTCATTCACACTTGGCCCACCATTGTCTAATACTGAAGGAGTTATTTGATGTTGAAGGAGTTTTATACATTTTTTATGAGTCAAGTTAAGTGTTTCTCTTTGAACCATACAGTTGTATTTTTGCCATCTCTAAGTGAAAATCAGACTGAAAAATGACATGGATAGAGTCTCTAATGCAATATCACTAAGGGAAAAAAATGTACCTCAGAGTCATTGTTATCCACTAAGTGAATATCCATCTACAAAGAGCCCAGAGAAGAATGGCATGGAAGTTTCTAATATCCTCTAAAACAAATGAGCATTTTTATCAGGCTAGGGTGAAAGAATTGAAGCAAACTACCAGTTCACTTGCTGGTTCTATCCAAAGGTCAACAGAATATAAAAGAAAAAAAAAACAAAAACAAAATAAAAGGCAAAGTGGCTATTTAATGTTAAGATGTTAAGCATTTATTTCCTTCTTCCAGCTACATGGAAGGAATATTATACTTTTGACAAAGCTCAGTCAGTACCCTTTCCTTCTTACATAAGGAGACTGAAGAGGTAGAGTTAATTCAACTTTTTAATCTTCTGTCCTGGTTCCTTGTACCCAAGGAGCTAGCTGCATTTTTTGCTGATGCATTTAACAAGTCTAAAGCTATGAGTAACTGAGAAAAGGACTTACTGTCTATATTTTCAAGGAACAAGGTTCTACTGTTAGTGTCTGAACATAGAAATGTAGACTTTATGTTGGAGAATGACGCCCTGGCTTATCTGATCTACAAAGGTTTGAGAAGTGAAAACTCAGAAGTCAGAACCTAATGTAGGATTAGGGACAAATGACAAAGCTGCAGGGCAGATCTAGACCAACCATGGGTCCGAGTCCTTGACACAGTGGTGTTCAAACCTTGGTTCTTTTTGGCACTCAAGTCCATCATTTGTTGTGTTCTTTAGAATTAAGGACAAGGGTCAAGGTTCTAGATGAACAGGGCAGGTGAGTATCCATCTTCCCTACTGCCTTCTGTCTTCTGATCAAAGAGAAAATTGTGAGGAACTATGACCACAGTCACTGCTCTTCTTTGTGTAAGGACAATGGATCGTCTTTTTTTCTTTTTTTTTTTTTAATTTATTTTTATTGATGCTTTGTGTATTTCATACATCATTTTCCAATTCAGTTCAGGCATATATCCCCTTCCCTTCCCCCCCACCCCACCCCTACCCATCGCAGATCGTGCATTCTGCCGTAAGTTTTCTGCATCTTTCTCTGCTTTTTTGTTTTGTTTTGTTTTCATTTTTTTTAACAATAGGTGATAATTTGTGAGTACAAGCATCCTTCATGTAAAACCAATTTGCAAGCAGTTGTGCCCAAACCCACACAGCTCATGGGTCCCACCATCCACCAGGGGGGGCTTGTATGTTCAATCAAGTTGATCAAATGAGTGTCCAGTCTATATTGTTGTAGTTTTCACAATAGCAAAAAACTGGAATCAACCCAAATGCCCCTCAACTGACGAGTGGATAGAGAAAATGTGGTACATGTACACAATGGAATTCTTTGCAGCAGTAAAGAAAGACAACATCATGAACTTTGCAGGTAAATGGATGGAGCTTGAAGACATCATGTTAAGTGAAATAACACAGTCCCAGAAAAACAAACGACAAATGGTATCTCTCATATGTGGATGCTAGTACCAATAACCCAGTTATAAATATTTCTTGTGGAGAGGGATGCACATTAAAAGAACAAGAACAGAAAGATTGCATCAGAAGGCTGACTGAAATAGTGACTCAGGAGGGGTGGGAGGGGTGGGAGAGGGACACGGGTGTATATTCGATTGGTGCATGTTTAATTGACATGAGTTCAACAAGTATCCAGTTTTGCCCGGACAATGGATCTTCTATGTGGATTGGTGGACCCTTTTCAGAAAACGTCCACTGCTAGGACAGCATAATAGAAAAGAACTTGGACTCTGTCCAAAAATATATTTTTTTTTGGTCTTTTTGAGACAGGGTTCCTGTCCTAGAGGTGGAAAAATATTTTCTGCAAAGAGTCAAACAATCTACATAGAAGCCTTTGTGACTCACATAACCTTTTCGGGACTACTCAACTTTGCAGTTGTGTCATGAAGACACAGATGGTATAGAAACCACTGATAATGGTTCATCCCAGTGAATAATATTTACAGAAATGTAAATTTGAATTCTCTGTTATTTTATGTGTTATGAAATATACATTCTTTTTTGTTTTTCTAGACATTCAAAAAGTCAAGATCATTCTTAGTTCCTTAGGCTATACAAAATAAATATGAAGTCACAGTTGGTCTTTGTCATGGTTTGTCAACTCTTACATTCTGCTATTTTTCCATCTAGCTGGCACAGTGCTTTCAACAGTATTTTCAGAGCACTATGATCAAAATTTTAGCCTATGTTCACATTCATGAACGTTTTACTTCTTTTGATATAGCTCCACCACACTATTCTATATATGCTTTGCATTTAATTTTACAACTACATCTTATTTCTCCACAGTTTTCTCTTCAGGTTCAGAACAAATTATTGAAATGTTAGATCTTCATGACTGTTTTGCTGCCTAGAATAGAAGTGGTCAAAGTATTAAGCATAGCTTGGTTCTGTGCTCCAGTTCAGTTCTCCCCGTTTTAGTGATGTTGGGGAGTGAGGCTTCAATCCATGCCCCCTGCTCCCCATTGAAGAGGTAGAAGGTGGCTTATGGTCTGCCTAACTCTTCCATCTATTGTTCTTCTGAGCTGAAATTTTGATAAAAGGGTGAAGATCAACAAGATAAACAGTGTTATGTATAACTTAATAAATAAAACTAACATTCATTTATAACAAGTAAATATTCATGCTTAGCAACCAGTATGAAAGATAATGTTACAGAATGGTTAAGATACAGATAATTATATTATTTGAATTAATCTTGGCTCTGCCAATTTTGACTGTATGATATTGTTTAAATATCTTGCTTGGGTTCCACATATGCAAAATGGTAAAGTCAACAGGATTACTTGTGCATACTTACAACGGTGACTGTAAGAGTTTGCTTTCGGTTGCTGTGATAGCACTAACCACAATACACTAGGGGATTGTGCTGGATAACTTCATTTGTCGACTTGACACACCTGGCTAGAGGGAACTGCAACTGAAAAATTTCCCCCATTGGATTGGCCTGTGGCCATATCTGTGGGATATTTTTGATTACTGAATGATGTGGAAGGGCCCAGCCCACTGTGGATGGTGCCGCCACTGGGTGGGTAGGTCTGTGTTGTATAAGAATGCAGGCTGGAAACGGGCCAGGGGAGCAGGCTTATAAGCAGCACTCCTCCATGGTCTATTCTTTGTTTCCTGCCCTGAACTCTTGCTGGTTTTCCCTCCATGATGAAGTTTAAGCCGACTGTGAAATAAACCCTTTTCTCCATAAGTTGGTTTTGGTCATGGTTTGTATTATATCAATAGAAAGTATGTAGGGCAGAAATTGGTTCCAGAGAGTGGGTGTGGCTGTTATGGATCTGACCATATGTGTCTGGATGGACTGTGGAAGTTTTGGGAGCTTTGAGTTGGAAAAGTGCTTAGAGTTCAGTGAACTGCTCTTTAGGAACTTAGAAGATAATGCCCAAAGAGGTGCAGACAATGAAGGTCTGCCTTGTGAAGCTTCAAAGATAAACAAAGACTCTATCAGTGTTATTTGTATGATATATTTTGAATTAAGAATTTTTTGGGGTCTGGAGAGATTGCTTAGTGGTTAAGAGCACTGCCTGTTCTTGCAGATGCTCTGGGATTGGTTCCCAGAACCCACATGGTAGATAAGAACAGTCTGTAACTCTGGTTCCAGAGGACATTACCTGTTCTTCTGACTGCATGACAGAACTGCACTTACACCCATGCAGACAGTACACTCACACACAAAATAAAAATAGAATTTTTGGAAGTGAAATCTTTTGTGCTTTATGGGGATAATCAGTGCTGGTCAGCTAGGGCAGAAAAATCAGCTGTGAATAACAAGAGATCAGCATCACTGAGTGAAATCTTTAGGGAAATATTTCCTTAGGGTCAGCACACAGAAGCTGTGGTCCAGAGGGAGCCATGGCTGCGTATTAAACTGACAACAGAACTTGGCAATGTGTAAGAGTCTCTCAGGTGGGATTGGTGTTGAAGTGTGGTATCACTCTGCTACGCATAGAGGTGGATGCTCAAACCCCATCCACCAGATTGTAGGGAAAGGGAAGACAGAAGACAGCTACCAGCAGCTGTCCTAAACCGTGGGGCCAAAGGCTGACAACCTTTCCACTGCCCACCTATCTCATCTAGCAACTACACCAGGCAATGCCCTTTGGCACTCCCAGATCTGCAGCCTGCTTGGCGCTCTACAGTCTAATGCCAGACTGCTGCCTGATTGGCACTCTACAGTCTAATTCCTGCCCAGGCACTCACCACACATCACACAGTTGGTGACCTGCTGGGACTCCTTCCAGCCCCACACCAGCTTCCCAGATAAGTGGACCACTGTCCAATCCACTGGTCCACACCAACTTCCCAAGTTGGTAGCCTGATTGGGTGCTGTCCAGCCCACTGGTCACTACTGCACAAGCCTCATGGGCTAAGATTGCATGTGAAGAAAAACGGCCAGTAGTCCCTGTCAGATGGTAAGAAAGACTCATTTATTGATTCACAGCATTCTGTTTTTATACCCAGAGTGACATCATATGTCAGGGCCTGGTTTCAGACCCTGTGCCTCAAGTTCCATAACATCATGAGTACTAGCATCTTAAGCACAAGAACTCTTGAGTGCTTTTGATCCCAAGGTGTCACAGGCTTGCTAATGCACAGGCCTAAGGCCAGTGTAAACAGACAAGTAGGTAATTTATCACAAAAGAAGCCACAAGTGGCTTCCTTTTTCCCTACATTGAAGACACTGCACCATGAGAAGGCAGGAGCAGCCACTGGTGAAGGGGCAGCCTCAGTTACAGTGAAGACCCCATGATTAAAGAGGTCCTGGAGAGATTGTAAGGCTTGGCACCATGTAAGGCCATGCAAGGCCAATGGGAAAACGCAGCCTCAGTTGCAATTGCGATTCCAGAATACTGGAGATGCCAGCACCACGGGACAACCAGCAAGGACGTAGCAGGTGTACGGAAAACCAGTCCGAGATTCTGAGACAAGCTGTGTGTTCTGTGGATGATAGAGCCAGAGAAGTGGAGGCCTGAAGACTGTGAATGAATCCTAGATTCCCAACACTGAGCTACCTTGATGACTTTAGTTTTTCTCAAGTGCACCCAGTTCTTCCCTTTTGAAATAAGATAGTATGTAACTTGTTTTGGATTTTACAGGAACCCAGAGTTAGGAGACTTTGAACTTTTTTATTTTTATTTATTTTGCAACACATTTTTATTGATTTTCCTTATTTCTTTTTTAATAAAATACTTGTGTTGATATTTTGTGTATTTCATACATCATCTTTCAGTCCAATTTAGTCAAATTCCCCTTTCCCTATCCCCCACCCCACCCCAGTTCATGCATTCTGCCATAAATGTCTTGCATCTTTCTCTCAGTCTTCCCAAAGTTTTTCTCTGTAGAGGTTTGTTGTTTTGGCTGGAATTTAATTATATTAGTCAGTTATTTGACCTAGTCCTTATGTTGTTGTTGTTCTCTTCCCGTTGTGTTGCTCCAACGTATGCCTACATAACTATCAAGTATGTATCAAAGTTATGACCTCCGAGAATAAACTGTATGTTATTTCCAAAGTATGTTTAGGAATTTACATTTTTTCCCTTTAATTTTATATTACTCTAAAATATGAATACATACCTTCCACCCATATATGGTAATTACAAGTTAATTCTAGAGCCCATTAAGAAATTCGCATTATAACAGCACAGTTAATTTCAGATAAAAAGAAACATAACAATAACGTTGGTCAGCTTGTCATTCAATTGGCGATTTGGTGTTAGCATCCACAAATCTATTCTCCATAAGTTTATCTGGGACAGTATTACTTCACTTAACACAATGGTTTTGAGTTTCATTCATTTACCTGCAAAGTTCATGATGTCATCTTTCTTTATCACTGCATAGAACTCCATTGTGCAGATGTACCCACATTTTTGTTATTTACTCATCAGTTGAGGGGCATTCGGGTTGGTTCCAGCTCTTCATTATTGTGAAGAGAGCTGCAATAAACATAGATGTGCATGTATCTTGAGTCTTGTGAGTATAATACCCAGGAGTAGTATGACTGGGTCAGGTGGTAGGCTCATTTTGAGTCTTTTATGGGCACTTCACACTGCTTTACATAATGGTTGTAAGAGTTTACATTCCTACCAGTACTGGATAAATGTTCCCCTTTCCCCCACAACCTCTCCAGCATTTTGTGTCTTTTGTTTTCTTGATCTTAGCCAATCTTACCTCAGTAAGATCATATCTTAGCGTGGTTTTAATTTGAATTTCCTTAATTATTAATGATGTTGAACACTTTTTAAGATGTTTCTCAGCCATCTTTACTTCCTTACTGGTGAAATCTCTGTTCATCTCTTTACTCCATCTTTTGAGTGAATCATTTGTTTTCTTACTTCTTTGTTTGGGTAGTTTATATATTCTGATGTTAATGCTCTGTCACATATTTGACTGGTGAATGTTTTCTTTCACTCTGGGAGTTTGATGAGGTCCCACTTGTCAACTGTTGACCTTATATCTTGCCTGGCTGCTCTTTGATTTAGAAAGACTTTTCCTATGCCTATGTCTTATAGGTCATTGCCAACTTTTTCTTCTAACACCTTCGGAGTTTTGGGTTTCATGTTCAGGTCTTAGGTCCAATTGAAGTTGATTTTTGTACAGGATGAAAGGTAGAGGTTTAACTTTCTTCTACAAATGATGATCCTGTTTTGCCAGCACCATTTGATGAAGATGCTATCTTTCCTCCATTGAGCTTTTTTGGCCCCTTTATCAAATATGAGGTGGCTGAAATTGTATGAGCTTAAGTTTGGATCTTCAGTTTTGTTCCATTGGTTAAGGGGTCTGTTTTGTGCCAGTACCAGGCTGTCTTTATGACTATGGTCCTGTAATATAGTTTGAAGTCTGGTAGGGCAATCCCCCCTGAATTGCATTTTTCACTCAGGGTTGCTTTAGCTATTTGAGGTCTATTGTTTTTCCATACAAATTTAAGGACTTTTTCCCAATCTGTGATTGTGATTGTGTTGACTCTATATCAATTTGGGTAGAATGGATATTTTTACTATATTAATTTTTCCAATCAATGATCATGAGAGGTCTTTCTATCTTTTCATGTCATCTTCAATCTCCTTCTTCAGGGTTTTAAAATTTTTGTTGTAGAGATCTTTGATGTCTTTATTTAGGTTTGTTTCCAGGTATTTTATTTTATTATTATTATTATTATTATTACTATTATTATTAATTTTGAGGCTATTATGATTGGGAAGGTCTCCTTTATCTTCTCCAGTTGCTTGTTGTTGGTGTAAAGAAAAGCTACTTCCTTGCCCCCAGAGGTCAACTAAGTCCCAGGGTACTATACATGGGGGCATCTCTTTAAATGTCCTGTAAATGTGAGTCACCAGTCTTCCTGTGCAGGGAGGTCTTGGAGATCCACTATTGGGACTTCAGCCAGTGTCCAGTCTATAAAGAGGAAAGTATGCTCATGCTTCAAAATGGGAAGCCTGTTCTAGCAAGGCCTGACTTTTGTCCTTGAGTGGATAGAACTGGTAAATGAAAAGCCAGAAGAAGCCAGGGGCTCCCTCCCCCTCCCCTAAACTTGAGTGTCCCCCTTGAGGACCAGATCCTCAACTGACCTTGAGAAAACAAAAACTTTGGTTAATCTGGGCTAACTGTGTGGTCTTAAATATCCAAAAGGAAAAATATAATCAGATATAAATAATTATTAAGGCCTGAGAAATTGTACTTCAGGTGTAAAACTTGAGATCTTAGTAAAAAGACAAAAAGTAAAAAAAAAAAAAAAAAAAAGAGCACTGTTGTTTTGCTTGTCTTCAATTCTTTTTTTTTTAACAAATTTCATTTTTTGTATTTATTTTTTTAATTTTATTTATTTTTTTGTGTGTATGAATGTACTGTCTGCATGTAGGCTTGTGCACCCGTGTTGTGCAGTGCCGTGGAGGTCAGAAGAGGGCATCGTATTCCCCTGGAACTTAAAATGGAGTTAAAGACAGCTTTCAGCCGCCATGTGGAGGCTGGGGATTGAACCGGGGTCCTCTGCAAGAGCAGTTGGCACTCTTAACCACTAGACCATCTCTCCAGCCCCCTGTCTTCAATTCTTACTGACAAGCCCAGCTACCCTGTGGCTGCCACTGCTTTTGCCATCCTTCAAAGACATGAGACACAGCTTTTCAACTTTCCAATATGGACTGAAGACTCATGTCTCTCTAAGAATCCTTCAAACCTTCATTGTCAGGTGGAGACTGCTGAGACATCCAGCTTGTGGACTGAGAAACTACTGAGGTTTCAGCCTCTTTAGAGTATAGACTGCCATTGTTGGACTACCCAGGCTGTATCATAGAGGCCAGTACAGGAAGATCAAGATGGTATGCGGTGCTTACTGGACCTCATCTGGTGACCACTGGGAAGACCCCAGTGTGGAGCACAAGGGCAGGACTGATGCTTGTTTGAGCTTGTCAAGGAGGAGCCTTCAAACAATTCCTTAAGGAAAGCATGACAACTTTCAGTCTAATAAAGAAAAAAAAATAAAAAAGAAATAAGCCAAAGATGCTATAACCTGTGACATCATAATCTTGATATATATGTGTGGCATGCATATATGGATATTTTGGAGTGATGAAAATTGGAAGGAATGACAACAACATCAACAATAACAAAAAGACTGTGTCAAAGAACTGACTGAAATGGTGAAATTCTGCCTGAAACAGTAAACTTCTGCATTGAAAAAAATTTTTTTTAGTTTGATACCAGTTTATTCTTCATAAACAATATGTGAGTATGGCTATTTGTCCTGTTGTCCCCAACATGATGTGTCTGGTAACAGACATCTGTATCTGTCTAATTAGGTGAAATATCTCACTGTAGTTTTAATTTCTCTTTATTTTATTTTATTTTATTTTTTTAAATAATAAGTCATAAGTAATGGATACAGGCATCCTTCATGTAAAACCAATTTTCAAGAAGTTATGCCCAAAATTATACAGCCCAAGGCCCCCATTGTCCAGCTGGGGGAGCTTATATGTACTATCATGTTGATCAAATAAGAGTCCATTCTATGTTTCTGTATTTTTGTTGTTCACCCCAGTCACAGCCCTTACATTCTACCATGCGACCTTTTCCATAAATTGTTCCCTAGGCTTTAGAAAAGGGACACAAGTGGATGAGAAGCCAAACAGTCTACTTTCTCTGGAGATGTCATTTTAGACTCTGATCAGTTCGGGCTGTTTCCTTTCATGGGTTGTCAGTTTATCCAGGAGTAACCTTTTACTCCTATTGATGAAGCACAAGCAGTTTGATATATAGGCATTTAAATAGTACTAGTTATTATGATAGGTTATGTTGGTATAGACACAGATGTTTGGATGGACTATAGCTTTTCTGTAAAAGCTGACAAGGTCTTACTGTGGCTTATAACATCTCCTAACCACTAGAGGACTTAAGCTTGTGGCATCAGCCCTGAATTATTCCTCCAAAGAGAGAGCTAATAGCCAATTAGATTTGAGATATACAGACATTTGGCTGCCACTGCTGCACAGTATTTTCAGGCAGGTGAAGTGTAGCTGATGCTGATGGAAGAGTCTTGCTTGACCCAAGGAGACTAATATTTGTTTTGTTTATTTAGTGGCCTTTGGTAACATTCTCTGGCACTCCAGAGGCCAACTGTACACTTGCAAGTGTGGTCTCAATATATCTTTCCCATGCTTACACCAGGTCTTTGACAGCAGGGCCTTACCACCTCTCTTCTTGCAGGTATCCCAGTTTTCTGGCAAAAAGCCTTTATCTTTTTGGGGGCTTGGATCCCCTAGCCAACATCTCCTTGGCTGAATAATCCATTTCTGATAACAGAGCTCTCCTATATTTTAAAAGAGACTGAGAAAAAGAGGAAAAACGTATGGCAGAATGCATGAGTTCTGGTGGGGTGGGGGGCAAGGAAGGGGAATGGGTCTAGATTTGATTGGGAAATGTTGTATGAAATGCACAAAGCTTCAATTAAAAATTAGCTTTGAAAAAAAAGAAAGGCTACATATTTTTTAGGTTAATTTTGTATCCTGCACTTTACTAAACCTCTTAATCTTTTCTAGGAGTTTTCTGGTGGACTTTTTAGCATCCCTTAGGTAAACTATCATATCACCTGCAAAAGGGGATAGTTTGACTTCCTCTTTTCCAATTAGTACCCCCTTTAATTTCCCTTTCTTGCCTTATTGCCTGTATTAGTCACTTTTCTGTTGTTGTGATAAAACACCAGACCAAGGAACTTATAAAAGGAAGAGTTTATTTGAGCTTATGATTGACGGTTCCAGGGAATTAGAGTCCATTGTGGTGGGAGGCGTGGTGGCTGGATCTGGAGCAGCAAACCGAGGGTCACATCTCGCAAAGAGTACAGGAAAACAGAGAGAGAGACTGGAGACCATGAGGCTTGTTAAAACTCACTAAGCCTGCCCCCAACAACACACTTCCTCTAGCATGGCCACACCCTCCAAGACCTCCAAAAGGAGCACCACCAACTGGAGACAAATGTCTGAATACCTAGAGCCTATGGGGGACACTCATCTAAACCACCACATTCCACTCCCTGGCCCCCACAGGCCATATAAAATGAAAAATATATTTAGTCCAACCTTAAAAGTCCCCATAGTCTTTACCAGTTTCAATGCCATTCAAAAGTCCACAGTCCAAAGTCTCTTCTGAGACTCAGGCCAATCTCTTAAACTGTAAGCTCCTGTAAAATCAAAAGACAAATTACATACTCCCAATGTACAGTGGAACTGAATACACATTCCCATTCCAAAAGGGAGGAAGAGAGGGATAGTGAGGAAATACTGGACCAAAACAAGACCAAAAACCAGCAGGGCAAACGCCAAGCCCTGTAGCTCCACATGCAACTTCTGGGACTTGACTTCCAAAGGGCTTAGATGGCTCAGCTCTTCCACCTTTGCTTGCAACATACATCTCTTTCTTAGGCCGGTACCACTCCCTGTATGCAGCTCTCCTTGGCAAATATCTCACAGGTCTGGCATCTCGAAAGTCTTCTTGGGGTCTCCAAGGCCCACCAGGCTTCACATTCACAGCTTCAGGCAATGGCCTATCAGGGCCTTCTTTATTCAGGGACACCCCTGCTGTACTCTGCCTGGCCTCTTTGGCTCTCTGAAACTGTGGAGGAACAACTGATGACCCCTTCACTCTTGCGAACTTCACGCCTCTAAAGCCAGCACCACGTGAATGAAATTGCCGAATCTGGGTGCAAGTTTGGGACTGACCCTGGCCCATTTCAACCACATTTGCAATTTTTCTCTGCCCTGGACTTGCTGGAGGATTAGCTGGGTGAGGTCTTGCCCTGAAGGTACTGATTCTTTTGTTTACTTGTAAATCTCGAGGCCTCTCCTTAATTGCTTTAATCTCCTTATGAAAGGGAGCCTCTCCTTCACATGCCTTGGCTTGTTAAAACTCACTAAGCCTGCCCCCAACAACACGCTTCCTCTAGCATGGCCACACCCTCCAAGACCTCCAAAAACAGCGCCACCAACTGGAGACAAATGTCTGAATACCTAGAGCCTATGGGGGACACTCATCCAAACCACCACATTGCCATAACAAGCATTTCAGGCACTATATTGAAGTGGAGTGGCAATAGGGGACAGACTTGCTGGGTTCCTGCCTTTAAGGGGAATGCTTTTAATTCTTCTCCATTTAGGATGATGTTAGATATGGGTTTGTTGTATTTGGCTTTGATTATGTTAAGGAATATTCCCTTCAGTCCAATTCCCTCTAGAACTTTAAACATGAAGGGATGCTGCATCTTGTCAAAGGCTTTTTCTGCATCAAATGAGATGATTATATGATTTTTGTCCTTCAGTCCATTTATGAGTTTTATGTTATTTATTGATTTATGTATGTTGAACCATCACCACATCTCTGGTATGAATCCAACTTGGTCATGACGGATGATCTTTTTGATGTGTGTCTGTATGCAATTTTCAAGTATTTTGTTAAGAATTTTTACATCTATGTTCATTAATGGGCCTATAGTTTTCTTTTTTGGTTGTATCTTTGCATGGTTTTGGGATTAGACTGATGCTGGCTTCATAGAAGGAATTTAGGATATGTCCCTCTGTTTGCATCTTTCTGAACAGTTTAAGTAGTAATGGTTGTAAGAGCTCTTTAAATGTTTCATAGAATTGTGCTGTGAAACCATCTGGGCCTGGGCTTTTTTTTTAGTTGGGAGGTTTTTTTTTTTATTGCATCTTCAATTTATTCAAGTATTATTGGTCGGTTTAAGCTGCCAATCTCTTCTTGGTTAAGCTTTGTTGATTCCCAGGATTGCAGATATTCTTCCATTTCTCTTAGGTTTTCAAATTTAGTAGAGTATAGGTTTTTGAAGTATTCTCATATGGTTTTCTGGATCTTTTCTTTGTTGTGATGTTTCCCCTTTCATCATGAATACTATTGAATTTGAGATGCTCTTTCTTTGTTTTGGTTAACTAGGTTAGAGGTGTGTCTATCTTGTTTATCTTTTCAGAGAACCAGCTTTTGGATTCATTGATTCTTTGTACTGTTTTCTTTGTTTCTATTTCATTGATTTTTGCTCCGATTTTTGTTATTTCTTCCTGTCTGTTAGGTTTAAGGTTCATTTGTTTTTGTCTCTCAAGGTGGCCTGCAGGACAACAGCAGGGCACCAAGGTGAGGCAAATCTGCCTGGTGGATCCCTGCCCCTGGAGGGTAGGGAGCACCCATAAAGCCTTCACCTCAGGTACCAGGGAGCATTGTGGCATGGGTGGAGCGAGACAGGGGGTCAGCTGGAGAATTTGAACTTTTAAAGTGTTTGAATTTTTTAAGACTGTGGGACTGTGGGTTTTTTTTTTTTTTTTGACTTTTTGTCTTTTTGAGACAGGGTCTCCCAGCTGCTCTGGAACTCACTCTGTAGACCAGGCTGGCCTTGAACTTTCAGCGATCTGCTTGCCTCTGCCTCCTGAGTGCTAGGATTAAAGTTGTGTGCCACCCTGCCCAGCTCAAAGATGGTTCTTAGCCGCCATGTGGTTGCTGGCTATCAAACCTGGGTCCTCTGCAAGAGCAGGCTGTGCTCTTAACCGCCAAGCCATCTCTCCAGCCCCGAGACTGTGGGACTTTTAAAGTTTTAATATTTTATATTGTGGTATTAATATTAACATCTATCTTGTGGACAAGAAATGGAAAGGTTGTGGTTTAATATTGATGTATATGTGTGTCAAGTTGACAAGAGGTTAATTGTACTGCAGAGCTTTAGTTGTCAACCTGTCACACATGGGTAAAAGGAACTTTAGATGAGGAATTTCCTTCATTGGACTGGCCAGTAGCTACATCTGTAGGGCATTTTCTTGATTGTTGAATGTTGTGGGAGGACCCAGTCCACTATGTATGGTGCCATTCCTGGGCAGGTTATTCTCTACTGTATATATATAAAAAAAACTGGCTGAGCACCAGCCAAGGGAGCATGCCAGCAAGCGAAGCTCCTTGATGGTCTCTGCTTCAGTTCCTTCCTCCAGGAACTGAGCTGCAACCTGAGAGATGTGAGATGAAATAAATGTCAACCTCTTAAATTTGGTTTTGGTCAGAGTGTTTTTTCTCAGCTATAGAGAATGAAAAGGTTTATTTGGACTGCAGGCTACAGTTCATCATCAAGGGACAATAAGGCATGGACTCAAGGCAAGGACCTGGAGGTGCGCCCTGAGGCATGGAGGAATGCTGCTTGCTGGCTTGTTCAGCTACTGTTTTTTTTTTTTTTTTGGCATGTGATAACCCTGACATTTCAATATATTTACCAATTTGACATCTGAATCCACTGTTCTTTTTTTTTAATTTTTTTTTATTTATTTCTGTACGTGTATGAATGTACTGTCTGCATGCAAGTCTGTGCACCCATATTGTGCAGTGCCGTGGAGGTCAGAAGAGGGTCTCGGATTCCCCTGGAACTGGAGTTCTCCTGGAATTGGAGTTTCAGATGGTTCTCGGCCGCCATGTGGGTGCTGGGGATCGAACCCGGGTCCTCTGTAAGAGCAGTCGGCACTCTTAACCGCTAGGCCATCTCTCTAGCCCCTCAGCTACTGTTCTTATACAGCTCTAACCCATCTGCCCATCGTGACACTACCAACAGTGAATTGGTTCTCTTTCATCAACTGGAAATCAAGAAAATGCTCCACTGGCATGCCCACAGGCCATCCTGACAGAGAAAATTCCTCAGTTAATGTTTCCTCTTCCCAAGTGACTGTAATATTGTAAAGTTGAGAGATAACAACTAGGAAAGTCTCTGACACATCATAAGATATGGTAAATGACACATAAGTAAGATGGTATTATTATTCTTATTTGCTACATATCAAGTTGACTTTTTCATATTCCTTCCTGTTTTTACTATTTCATCAGCCAAGATGCATCATTAACTGTTAGTAATGTGAAAATCTAGGCATCCCCTATGAGGAAGAGTAAGAATTATTGAATACTTACCATACACAACAGATTTCTTTCTATATACTAAATAACAGGTTTTAATAACTTTCTGATATAAGTACTATTATACTATTAAGATATTTATAAAGACAAATGAATTGAGTGCACAGAGCTTAGACCAGGGATTTCCCAGGACCACCTGAAGCACAGAATATTAGGGCATGGGCTAAACAGACATAACCTGCCCTCCCCAACTGGAATTGCCAAGGGAGTGTCCAAGTGGATTCTCTGGAGAACCTTCAGAACAGAAAGGGAAGTGTGAGTTAGACTTCCAATAGAAACCCTAAAACTTAGACAAGTCAACACTCCATAAGCAAGGAGAAAAACAAATCAATCAATCAAACAATCAAACAAACAAACAAACAAGGAACTCATCTGAAGCAGGCAAGCAAAACAAGCCTTCAACATAGTGAAGAGGCATTTGGGATTCACACTGGAATACAGGTAAAGAGAAACCCACATGCCAGGGACATGAAGAAGGGACAACATGGGAAAGGTGCAGGATAATTCCACACCAAGCTCTACCAACTTGTGGAGGATTCCTACAGTGGGATCCCCCTGGGGATGACCCAAAACACAGATCTTAAAGGAGCAATTGTGGGCATATTCAAAGAAATAAAAGAATATAAAGAACAAGTCAGAGAACTAAGGAGAGAGAATGAAAATCTCAAGAAGGACCTAGAGGGAGAGAATGACAAATACTAGAAAGAAATGGAAACACTGAAAAGATCCCATGTTGAAAAGAAAAGGAAACCAACCAGCATAGCAAAGAGCTACAGGAAGAGATTGGGGAGCTCCAAAAGGAAGTGGAAATACTAAAGAAATCACAAGATGAAATGAAAAAGGAAATCAAACACTCATCCAATCAAGAGGAAAGGAACAGAAAAAGCCTCAGAAGTAGAATGGAGGAAGCAGAACAAAGAATATCAGACCTGGGAGATAACACAGAACAACTAAAACCTCAAGTAAAGATTATGAAAAATTGAAAATACACAAAAGTGGAACAACCAGGAATTGTGGGACACTATGAAAAGATCAAACCTCTGCAACATAAGAATAAGGGAAGGAGAAGAATCCCACAAGAATGGTATTGATCAGATCTTCAACAGAATAAAAGATAAAAATTTCCCAAAACTAAAAAAAAGACAAACCAATACAAATACTAGAAGCACATAGAACTCCAAACAGACAAGATCAGAAAAGAAACTCCCCACGCATATCATAGTTAAAATGCTAGATGCCCAAAACAAAGACAAAATTCTGAAAGCCACAAGAGAAAAACAACAAGTTACATATAATAAGGGGAAACCTATCAAACTTACAACTGACTTCTCAGTACAAACTCTGAAAGCATGAAGAACATGGAGCAAAGCATTCCCAGTGTTAAAGGACTATAGATGCCAGCCCAGGTTACTATACCCAGCAAAAATGTCGACTATACTTAAAGGAGAGAGAAAAATCTTCCATGACATAAGCAAGATGAAAGAATACATGTCTGGAAAACCAACCCTTCAGAGAATACTTGAAGCAATTCAAAGGACAGAAGAACGATGCAACTATCCCCAGGCACCTAGAAAGAGAAGTTAAAAGTATAACTGCAGAAGTAGAAACCTAGACCAAAAATGCAAATGTATAATAAGGTGAAAGGAAGCAACACACATCTTTCAGTTATAGCCTTAAATATTAATGGACTAAACTCCCCAATCAAAGGACACAGATTGGGAGATTGGATTAGGAAACAGAACCCATCAATATGCTGTCTACAAGAAACACATCTTACCTTCAAGGATAAGCACCACCTTAAGGTGAAAGTATGGAAAAAAATATTCCAAACAAATGGTACCAAAAAGAAAGCAGGTGTTGCTATTTTAATATCAGACAAAGTAGATTTCAAAGTAAAAGAAATCAGAAGAGACAAAGAAGGCCGTTACATTTTTATCAAAGGAACAATTGACCGTGAAGATTTCAAAGTCATGAATATATATGCACCAAACTCTGGTGCACCAAACTTTATAAAGACAATTCTCCAGGATCTCAAGGCACAGATTAACCCCAGTATACTCATCGTAGGGGACTTCAATACCCCACCGAGACCTTTGGACAGGTTAACAGGACAAAGAATAAACAGAGAGACATCTGAACTTAATGATATGATACACCAAATGGACCTCACAGACATCTACTGAATATTCCACCCTAATACCAGAGAAAACACTTTCTACTCAGCACCCCATGGAACATTCTCCAAAATCGACCACATACTGGGACACAGAAGAAACCTCCACAAACACAAAAATATTGAAATAATTTCATGCATTCTTTCAGACCACAGCACAATAAAACTCATTATCAACACCAGGATAAGCTCTCCTATCTTCAAGAACACATGGAGACTAAACAACACACTCCTGAATAATGAATGGGTCAAGGAAGAGATAAAGAATGAAATAAAAGCATTCCTGGAACTGAATGACAATGATAATACAACACAACAAAACCTATGGGATACTTTAAAAGCAGTCCTAAGAGGTAAGTTTATACCCTAGGGTGCCTACATTAGAAAAACATAAAGAGCACAAGTGGATGACTTAACACTACAGCTAAAAACATTTGAGAGATAATAACAAATGAACCCTAAACACAACAGACAGGAAGTAATAACAAAAATCAAAGCAGAAATCAAAGAAATAGAAACAAAGAAAACAATAAAAAAATCACTGACTCCAAAAGTTGGTTCTTTGAGAGAATAAACAAGATAGACAGACCTCTAGCCCAGTTAACTAAAAGAAAGAAGGAACAACTCCAAATCAATAGAATCTGTGATGAAAGGGGAAACATCACAATAGACAATGAAAAGATCCAGACAATCATACCAGAATACTTAAAAATCCTATACTCTACTAAGTTTGAAAACCTAGGAGAAATGGATAAATATCTGAAATCCTGGGTATCTCCAAAGCTCAATCAAGAAGAGATTGATAGCTTAAACAGACCCATAATATATGAAGAAATTGAAGATGTAATAAGAAACCTCCCAACTAAAATAGCCCAGACCAGATGGTTTCATATCAGAATTCTATAAAACATATCAAAAAAATTACAACCATTATTACTCAAATTGTTCAGAAGAATACAGAGGGAATTCTCCCAAATTCCTTCATGAAGGCAGCATCACTCTAATACTAAAACCAGGCAAAGATACAAGCAAAAAGGAGAATTATAGACCCATCTCATTAATGAACACAGATGCTAAAATTCTCAATAAAATAATTGCAAACCTCATACAGACCCACATCAAAAGATCATCCAACTTGACCAAGTTGGATTCACACCAGAGATGCAGGGATGATTCAATATATGAAAATCAATAGATATCACAAAACGTTTAAATGGACTGAAAGACAAAAAACCACACGATCTTCTCAATTGATACAGAAAAAGCCTTTGACAAAACCCAGCATTCCTTCATGCTTAAAGTCCTAGAGGGAATTGGATTGGAGAGATCATTCATCAATGTAATCAAAACCATATACAAGAAACCCACAGTCAATATCATCTTAAATGTGGAAATAACAGAAGCATTCCCTTTAAAGTTAGGAACTCAGAAAGGCTGATCCCTGTCACTACTCCTTTTGAGTATAGCGCTTGAAACACTTGCTAGGGCAATAAGGCAAGAAAAGGAAATTAAAGGAGTATTAATTGGAAAAGAGGAAGTCAAGCTATCCCTTTTTGCCGATGATATGATTGTTTACTTAAGGGATGATAAAAACTCTACCAGAAACCTCCTACAAATGATTAAGAGCTTCAGTAAAGTGACAGGATACAAAATTAGCCTAGAAAAATCAGTAGCCTTTCTTTACACCAACAATAAGCAACTGAAGAAGGAATACAAGGAGACCTTCCCACTTACAATAGCCTCAAAAACAATAAAATGCCTAGGAAGAAACCTAACCAGAGACACCAAAGGTCTCTACAAAATAATTTTAAACCCACGAAGAAAGAAATTGAAGAAGACATCAGAAGATGGAAAAACCTCCTATGCTCATGAATTGGGAAAATTAATATAGTAAAAATGTCCATTCTACCCAAACTGTTATACATATTTAATGCAATCCCAATTAAAATCCCCAAGAGTTTCTTCGCAGGATTGGAAAAAAAGTCCTTAATTTCATTTGGAAAAGCAAAAGACCCTGAATAGCCAAAGCAACCCTGAGTGAAAAGAACAATACGGGGGGTGGGGGGAATCTCTATACCAGACTTCAAACTATACTACAGGGCTTTAGTCATAAAAATAGCTTGGTACTGGCACAAAAACAGACCTGTTGACCAATGGAACAAAACTGAAGTTCCAAACTTGAGCACATACAATTTCAGCCAAGAAGACACAGTGGAGGAAAGACAGCATCTTCAGCAAGTGGTGTTGGCAAAACTGGATCACCACTTGTAGAAAAATGAAATTAAACCCCTAACTCTTGCCCTGTACAAAAGTCAACTCCAGATGGATCAAAGACCTCAACATGATACCCAAAACTCTGAAGACAATAGAAGAAAAAGTTGGCAGCAGCCTACAAGACATAGACATAAGAAAAGACTTCCTAAATCAGATAGCAGCTGTGCAAGAATGAAGGTCAACAATTGACAAATGGGACCTCATTAAACTCAAAAGCTTCTGTACATAAAAAGAAACAATCAAGGAAGTGAAGAGAAAACCCACAGAGTGGGAGGAAACCTTCACCACAGGTACATCTGACAAAGCATTGATTTCCAGAATATATTAATTACTCAAAAAACAAAGAAATAAGAAAACAAATGACCCACTCAAAAGATGGAGCAAAGATCTGAACATAGACTTCACAAGTGAGGAATTAGAGATAGCTGAGAGACATTTTAAAAAGTGTTCAATGTCGCTGATAATTTAGGAATGCAAATTAAAACCACTTCAAGATATCATCCCACTCCAATAAGACTGGCTAGGATGAAGAAAGCAAATGAAAATGATACCAAGGGCTGGAGAGGTTGTGGGGAAAGGGGAACACTCATCCACTGCTGGTAGGAATGTAAACTTGTACAGCCACTATGGAATGCAGTGTGAAGAACCCATGGAAGACTTGGAATGAACTTCTCACCTGACCCAGCCATACCACTCCTGGGTATGTACCCACAAGACTCATCTTACCACAGAGATATATGGACAGCCATATTTATTGCAGTTCTCTTCACAAATAGCAAGAAGCTGGAACCAACCTAAGTGGTACATCTACACAATGGAGTTCTATGCAGTGGCAAAGAAAAATGACATCATGAACTTTGAAGGTAAATGGATGGAGCTAGAAGATATCATGCTGAGTAAAGTAACACAGTCCCAGAAAAACAAAGGACAAATGGTATCCCTCATCTGTGGATGCTAGTGCCAATTATCTAATTGTATGGCAAATTGAGAAATGTCAATGTGATATAAAAACAACTGTGCTCTTTTATTGTGAATCCATGTGGAATATTGAATACATGAGACCTCTCTTGAATTTCGAAGGATATTTGAGATAATGCAAGAAGTACTGCTTTAATCTGTGGACAACAAACAGATTTGTTGCTTTACAAAGCTCTGATAGCTTCAGGAAGACAGAATAGTGATATTTAGGGCTCAACCATCCAGTTTTTGAAGGTTTCTCTTCAGGAGAGAGGGCAATAATACTTGACAGTTTCAACAAAGTATGAGGCTTATTCTGAAGAGTACCTTTATATCACCTTTGGCTTATTAAGTTTCAGATGGCTTTTGTTTGTTTTCTCACCTTGCTTCAGGTCTAAAATGAGAGGGTAGTAAGAGCCCATTGAGAGACACAGGGAGGACATCTATAAACATGATAAAGTACTGCTAATAGACTGTCTCCATGTCACCCCTCCTCTCCTTGGCAAGAGGTACCCTCAGAAGATTGACAATTAGGTCAGGGTTAGAGGGGACTGTTTGAAGAGAATCTTCAAAAATTATTAATACCTCAGGGGAACAACTTCAAGCATCTTAAACACTCATGAGTTTGATACCTAAGGATATATTCATGTGTTGGCATTAATGTTGTATTTCAAAATGTTATCTGATGCCACAAGCTTACATCCTCTACAGGTTAGGAGATGTTATAAGCCACAGTAAGACCCTGTCATATTTAACAGGGGGGAAAATTGTAATTCATGGATTAACATATCCAAACATGTGTCTATGCTAAAGTAACCTACCATAACTATTAGTGCTGCTTAAATACCTATATATCTAATTGCTTGTTCTTCATTAGTAGGATCGAAAGGTTATTCCTGGACAAACTGTCAGCCCATGAAAGGAAACAGCCAGAATTGACCAGAGTCCAAGTCAACAGCTCCAGAGAGAGTGGACTGTTTTACCTCTCATCCACCTGTGCCCCTTTTCTAAGCCTAGGGAACAACCTGCGGAAGAGGGGGCGTGGTAGAATGTAAGGGCTGCGATTGGGGTGAATGGTGAAACTACAGCAATGTAGTCTGGACACTCATTTGATCAACTTGATTGAACAAACAACCTGTCACCCCCCACTGGATGGTGGGGCTGTAGGTGTTTGGGCACAACAGCCTGCAGATAGGTTTTGCATGAAGGATGCTTGTACTCATGGATTATCACTTATAGCTAAAAATGAAAAAAAAAAACTGAGAGAAAGATGCAGGACAGTTATGGCAGAATTCATGATCTGGGATGGGGTGGGGGTGGGGGGGGAAGGAAAAGGAAATAAGCCTGAACTGAATTGGAAAAAATGTATGAAATGCACAAAGCATCAATAAAAACTAATTAAAAAAAATGTTATCTGCTATGTTTTCTAGCAGTTCTTGAAGAGATGTTAATGAATTGCCAACAGTTTTACTGGCATGCACTGGGAAAGACAAAAAATAAAATAATTTTTGGCTTAATAGTCATGTTGTTGAAAAGATAGCCTTACACCTTTAGGTATAAAAGATTTATTATAGAGTTTTCAAATTTTCCTAGGCACTTACACACTGCAGCCTGCAAAAGCATTCTTTTCTTTCTCTCATGTCCAATTATCTTCTCTTTTTGCCATTAAAAACAGGTAAAGATAATTGTTGATATAATAATTGGTTGCAAATTAGTTATTTGTTTGTTTTCTTGATCCACAAACCTGTTTTCCATTTTTGTGTTTCCTAAAGTAATGAAAAGGATCACTGGGAAGTGTGAAATCAACTAGTGAATTATCCTTATTTTGCCAGTTGGAGCTGACCAGTAGATTTGTTTCAGAAATCCACAGCTGATCTCTCAATCACTGACATCATCAAGAACTTGCATGTTGCCTTCTGATGCTGTTCCTTCAGATACCTGTTCTGCTAAGCTGTTCACAGAATATAGGCTTTGCCAATTGTCCTCCTCCTCAACTTTTAAGGTTCAGGAGGTTCTATAATGCCAGAAGAGGCTGCCAAGATTCTCAGAAGAAACAATCACAACCACAGAATTATTTATTCTCACTCCAATATTATTAGTTTATTATTAGTCATTGCTATGGACTTTGTCCTAATCTACCCATGTTCACCCAGCCCCACAAGTACAGGGCTAACTAGTCTAACCTGTGGTATTCTTTTTTTAAATTTTATTTATTTATTTTCTATGTGTATGAATGTACTGTCTGCATGCAGGTTTGTGCACCCGTGTTGTGCAATGCCGCGGAGGTCAGAAGAGGGTGTCGGATTCCCCTGGAACTGGAGTTAAAGACGGTTCCCACCCACCATGTGGGTGCTGGGGATCGAACCTGGGTCCTCTGCAAGAGCAGTCGGCGCTCTTAACTGCTAGGCTATCTCTCCAGCCCAGTATTCTTATATATCTTACTGACTTTACTTGGCATAGCTCTTCCTTTGTAATGTAGTGCTATTTCTTTTTAATTTTAATTTTATTGAATATTTATTTATATATTTATTTATTTATATATTTATTTTTAGTCTTTTTGAGACAGGGTTTCCCTTAATCCCAGATGGCCTGGACTTAGCTACGTAGATCAGGCTGGCCTTGAACTCACAGAGATTTGCCTGTCTCTTCCTCTGGAGTGCTGGGATTAAAGGCATGCACCACCACACCCAGCTGAGCAATTGTATAATTAATGCAACAGTTCTTCATCAAATTTAGACCCCCACTCCATCTGTGTCTCCTCCCACCAGATCTTATATATTAGATGATACATATTAAGTTCTATGCAGTCAAGCATTTGTGCCCAGATGTCCTTAGGTACAAAATCATCCACTGGGGTCTAGTAAGGTCTACTCTCCCTCATATTCAGTATCCAACTCTCCAGTATCAAACAGTTCCCGGACTAGGACTGGCCTACTTCCCTTTTCCCTTGTTCTATTCTGGGCCCTTGTCTGATTGAATTGGAATGGGTGTTGTGCTCAATACCACCATTGCCACAAGTTCACATGTGCAAGCTTTCAGTGGCCTGAAAGCCACTGCTCCCCTGTGTTCATGAACTAGCCTTGACTCTTACAATCTTTCCACCCCTTCTTCTGAGATGGTCCCTGTGCTGTGGGTATAGGAGTCCTATCGAAGGCACACACCCTGCAGTCTCTTATTCTTTTAAAACCTGAGCAGGTTTGGCCTTCTGTGTATATCACACTTTCCTGTATAAGGGAGCTTCACTGGTCAGAGTTGAAGGATGCAGTAATTTTCTTCCCTTCCCCCATTTTCTATGTTTCATGAGCCTTAGATGCAGAGGTTCAACTGTAGATACGTCACCTAGGCCTGAGCTTTTCTCAGATGTTTATTCTCTGTGTGTGATTAGTTGTGGGATTTTATAATAGCCTTCATATATTATGAAAAGAAACTTCTTTGATGAATGCCGTACAGTATGCTTGTCTGTAAATATAAGGATCCATGTTTAACTTATGATAAGAAATTTCTTTTGTCTAGAGACATGACAGAAAAATGGTTTTCTCTAGGATCGATGTCCTTTCCAGCTATGTGTATTTGGCTGTGTTTATAGTTCTACCAATGACTTCATTCCCACTGAGAGGATTTAAGTCCAATTAGAGAGAAGCTTATTATCCTCTAGACAACAGTGCCAGTACTGTACCAATAGAAGTAGTTTGCTGTGCTGTTATTTATGGTTATTAGGCTTTAGGGTTGGGTTGGACCATTGGTTGATTTTCTCCTTTAGCAGCTCGCATATTATTCTCTCAAACTGTGAGAGCTAAACTTCAGGTAGAAAGCCTCCAGGTCAGTTCCTGCTCCATTATTCCAAGTTCAGTGTCTGATGCATGTCCTATTTGCAGCAGTAAGCTCTTATCTTCTACTTTTGGAAGATAACTAAGAACTCTGGCAATAGCCTGTGTGATCCTGGGAGTCTCTTCGACTACTCTGACTAACCACTCAAAGGGAGGTCTCTCCTGTCCGGCACTATGTTCCTTCCCATATGGCGCCCAGGTATACATTTGCACTAATGTTCAGACACTGCATGTGCATTTCTCAGGGGGTTTCAGACCCAACACCTTTCCTTCTGGCTTCCGTAGCTTCCTAAGATCCATTCTTCTCTACTCTCCCTTCCCATACAACCTCCCTCCTCTGTCCTCAGGCCAAATGTCATCCTCTTTTACCACTTGGCTAAGTCATCAGCTTTTTAAAAACACTAAACCCAATGCCTCTTCTTCTTGAAAGCTTTCCTTAAATCCTTTAAGTAGAATTAAAAACTCCTTTTTAATTTGTATTTCAAAAAATTATTGAGCTTTTGTACATTTCATACATTAGTTCTTAATCTAATTTGATGCCCTCCCTGATTTATGTCCCCCAACCTCCCACCTGACCTCATGTATTCTCCTGTACATGTACTTCTATGTTAGACCTCTTCTTAAAAATTTAAATATAGAAATGGGTATTGAACATAAATGAGAGTTTGAAGTTTATCTCTGCCACTGACTCTTGAACTATGATCAGGTTTGTCTCCTTTGTTGAGCCTCAAGATCTATCTGTGAAATATACTGTGGTAAGGCTTTTGTAAAAGTGGAAGAGTTTCATGCAGTGGTAAGTGTATCACAGGTAATTCCCTAAATACTATATTCATTTTGTTCCCCCAATACACTGTGACTTCTTCAAGCTGTGATAGCACTGATTACAGCTGTGTGTATGACTGTGTGCATCCATGAATGTTATGATAGGGGTTTTCCATTTCCTACTGTTGTTAAAAAAACATTTATTCATTATTTGTGGAATAAATTCTTGTGTCTTTTTTTAGCAATATTTATGCCATCCTCTCAAGAATATCATTATCCTACATCTAAATAAATATGTTGGAGTACTTTATTTTCTTTTTATTATTTTACTTTATCAGATGAAGAAACTACCATGTATGAAATTTCGTGAGTTATTTTTACTAAAAAAAATCATGAAAAGAGGTAAAAAAACATTGAGAACAATAACATTATTTACACTGCTGTAAAAATCAGATATTCAGCCACCATAGAAACTCTGTGTGTTTCTTATGTTTTAATAAAACAAAGCAAGTCTCCTTGAGGATAAGAATTTCATACTGAAAAACATGAGCCTTAATATTAAAATTGTAACTAAATGTGCTAAGAGCTGTGATCCATTAATATTAGAAATGAGTGGTAGAATCTAATGTCAGGAGCTAATGGTCCTATGGCATAAGGAACATAGTTTAATTAATAGTGAAACCACAGCCTATTCGCAATCAGCACTTTAATGGTTGCCATTCAGGAATGACAGAAGGGCAGGGAGAGCACTTCTGAGTCTAATAGAAATTCCTCAGTCTAGACTTGCTTACTTCAGCAGCCCAATGCTGACAGTATATGTACAAGTATCCCAAACTGGCTATCTTCCTTTCCTGAGGACCTGTTTCAGGGGCTTTACCTCTCTATGTGCGTGCGTGCATGTGTGTGTGTGTGTGTGTGTGTGTGTGTGTGTGTGTGTGTGTGTGTGTGTATACATGTTCATGTGTGGGTGGCTGCACCTGTGTGTGGGTGTGCATGCGATATGTATGCACATGTGCTTGTGTGGTATAGTCCAGAATAAAAGTTGAAGTTGGGGTGTCATTCCTCATGCATCGCCCCCTTTTATGTGTGTGTGTGTGTGTGTGAGAGAGAGAGAGAGAGAGAGAGAGAGACACAGAGAAGAGAGAGAATCTCAATAGCCTAAAACTCACAAAGTACGGCAAGCTCACTGGCTCTCAAATCCCATGGATCTATCTCTCTCTTTCTATCTTCCCAGCAATGGGTTTATAAATGTGTGTCTGCACATCTGAATTTTTTTAAACATGGTTTTGGGAACTGAAATAAGTCCTCATGTTTACAAGGTCAGCACTTTATTGGCTGAGTTAGTTATCTCTCTAGCTCCTGGGACTAGCATCCCTCTTATCTTTCTCTAGTAGTCCCTCAGCTAAAAAAAAGCTCCTTCCTGCTCTTTACTGTCTCAGATTGGGCTGAAAGTGTATAGGGGCCCAGTAGCCACCAGCATATCAGTGCCAAGCCATTATTTTGTGTCTTTTCATTTTTCTGCACAAATAATCTAGTTCTCCTGTTGCCTGGCTTTCATCGAACTACTATCTCTCTCAGTCTATTTGTTCACAGAATGCCATCAAGTTTTCTGGATTCCCACAGGATATTAGACTTCTAGAAAAAGAAAACAATTGTGACTCTGGTCAGCAAATTCACCTTAAAATTATTTATTAAGCATGATAGTTTGGATAAATTTTATTTGATAATATTTCTAACTTGCAGAGTGTGTACAAGACAACAAGCTGAATCCTTAAAATGCCCTTTCCTCAGATTAACAGTAGTTTATTACTGTTCCACTTTTCATGTGTGTTTATACTTCAAAGTCTACAGTAAATTCTCATTCTTCATAGTAAATATAGTCTACAAAGTTGTCATAAACATTGAATAAGTAGGTACACACCCATCACTCCTAGGGAAATTTATCATTAGTTTCCAAGAGAAAGATCCAGACTTTTTAAAATCAGCTGATTAGTATAGGACCTTCTTTATATGTGTCTCTTTGGACATCTATTTAATAAATTTTGATTCATTAACACTAAACTTATGACCCAAAACAGCACTCTTAGCTCACACTGAAAGAAGCATGGTGAATGCATGTGTAATCTCTTCTAGGCACAACAAAGACTTCTTGAACTTGCCAATATTAGACAGTATTTTTGGTGTCACAATTCGGGGTTGTTTTCAGCTGTGAAGTCAACCAACTGAAAGCAGAAAATCATGATAAAATGTGTCACTAAATGGCCTCCCTGCTGAAACAAAGAAACAAACTCTTTCTTACAATAAAAACAAGAAAGAGGAAAGCAGTATAGTCTTTGACCTCACCTAGAAACCACTTGTCAGGGACCTCAGGTCGATGGCTGTTTAGCTCATGCCCCCAAATGGTTGCTGAACAACTGTATTGATTTGGGGTTACAAATAAATCTTAATGGAGTCAGCAAATTCACAAACAAGGAATCCATGAATAATGGGGATCGGTATATATTTGACCCATATGTTTCTGTACCCATTTCATTTTTCCTGGGTCACTTGAAAATAAGTCAAGTACATTGTGTTTGTTTATCCATAAACACTATATTGTGTTGTATGTTTAATAGCAAAGGCATTCTCTTACATAACCACAGCATGATCATCGGCCAGGAAATTTAATAGGGATGTAATTCTGCTATCTAAGGGAGTCCACATTCAAATTTTAGCACTCATAACAGTAACTTTCTTTCCAACTATTTCTTGCTCCCTTGGTCTTGATTCCACCACCGGATCACACACTTCCTTAAGTTGTAAAGGTTTTGTGTCTTTTGGTTTAGAATTCACCACTGGATCAATGCACTTTATTTTTTTTTAATTTTTTTTATTAATTTTATTTATTTCTGTATGTGTATGAATGTACTGTCTGCATGCAAGTCTGTGCACCTGTGTCGTGCAATGCCGCGGAGGTCAGAAGAGAGCTTCGGATTCCCCTGGAACTGGAGTTCTCCTGGAACTGGAGTTCCAGACGGTTCTCAGCCGCCATGTGGGTGCTGGGGATCGAACCCGCGTCCTCTGTAAGAGCGGTCGGCGCTCCTAACCACCAGGCCATCTCTCCAGCCCTCAATGCACTTTAGTTGGAAAGGGTTTTTCTTCTTCAATCTAGAATAACTCCTAATTCTTTCTTCTCTTTTGACTCTGACTTTTAAAAAACTTTCATTTATTATTTTTATATTACATGTGTGAATGTGTGCAGATGCACCCATGCTGTGCAATGCCCATGGAGGTCAGAAGAGGGCTGGATCCTGTGAAACTGGTGTTATGGATGGTTGTTAGCTACCATGTGGGTACTGAGAATGAACCTGTGTCTGAAATAGCAGCCAGTGCTCTTAACTGATGAACCATCTTGCCAGCTCTTGACCCTGACTTAAACAATATTTAAGTGAACTTTGGACTTTGCCTTATTCAAAATGGCATAAACCTTTTATATCAATATTTATTTTAATGTTTAATTTCTGTAAAATTTGTCCAGTGGTACCTAGTTTAAACATGCCTCTGGATGCTTTGCATGTAACTTCGGCATTCCCGAGTTGCTCCCTTACTTTATGGTGCAGAATAATGTTCTAGTCTTTTCCCCTTTCAAAATCACTGCTCCCTGTCAGTGGAGAATAACCTTAGGAAGGAAGTTTCAGAAGCCAGGTTGTTCATTGCTACTGACTGGTACCTGTTTCTGGGTACCTTCATCAAAACCTCAAGAAATATAAGTTCAAGGGCTTATATATGCATGCACATTTACTCGCAGCTCAACTTATACGTATTCGCTTCTATCTAAGTACACACACGGATACCTATATGGGCACAGGTAACTGTATATAATCAGATCAATGTTTATATCTGTCTCTATCTCTAATTTCAACTCTATACTGTATTTTATCTTTTCCATATTTGTAACTCCCCCAACACAGCTTTCATAAAAAGTGTAACTTCCACCAGTTCTAAAATCGTTCCATTTTTACTCAAGCTGGTATACACAGAATGTACTTTCAAAATTGCTAACCCACACTACTGTGAAAAACCTGCAGACCCACAAACTAGAATTAAATTTCTGTTTACAATTCTAAGGTTAAATGTACATACAGTGAATACACACATCCCAAGTGCACAAATCAATATATTTTGATGAATGTATCAACACTCCCATTTAAAAACAGACTATACTGCATCGAGAGAGTTTCATCATCCTATTCCCAGTCAATCTTTTTTTTCCCAGAAGCAATCACTTTCTGACTTAAAAAAACTATAGGTTACTTTAGACTTTTCTATGACTTCATATAAATGGAAATATATTCTCTTCAGTTACTTTTTCACTCAAAGTATTGCATCTCTACAATTCACCCACAGTTGTTTATTACTCTTTATTGCGTTGCCTGAATAAACTTCAACTGTTAATATGTTCTTCTCCTGTTGAATGAAGCTGCTATGAAGAGTCTTGTACAAATGGTTTGGAGGATTAATGTTTTAATTACTCTTACATAAAGGCATAATTATAGAATTGTTGACTAATAGAGAAATAGACTTCACTTTAAAAGACAGAAGGTACAATCCCCAAATTGATTGTATCATTTTACATTATCATGAATAGTATAAAGTTCAAATGCAATGCTTTAGAATTAGCTATTTAAGCTGGGCATGGTGGCACACGCCTTTAATCCTAGCACTTGGGAGGCAGAGGCAGGCGGATCTTTGTGAGTTCAAGGCCAGCTTGGTCTACAGAGCAAGTTCCAGGACAACTGGGGCTACAGGGAGACCCTGTCTCAAAAAGACAAAAAAAAAAAAAAAAGAATTAGCTATTTAAGATTTAATATGGATACATGTCAAAGTATAATTAAAATCCTCCCAAACATTCATAATATGTACATACATATATCATATACTGCATTGAGTCCATTAAGGGGGTGGTCCTATGTACTTATGCTTAGTACTGTCCATTTGGTATTAGGTAACCTCTCAGGGAGCTAGTCTCTGGAGAAAAACAATTCTCTCTTCTTCAGCATCCATTGATGCACCTTGTGACATTCCCCAATCCACCTTAGCATGCCAGCTGGATTTTCCATTACACAGATATAGTTAGATTCCTGTACTGTGGATATTTCATTGGCGTGGCTTCTCTATCATGTTTAGAATGCAGCTGTCTTGTCCTTCTGGCCCCTACCTTCTTTCTGTTCTCTCTTCTGCAATGTCCCCTGAGGCTTGTGTGTAGTGGTTTCATCATAGATATGTCCCCTAAGGTTGGGCACCTCACCGTTACTTGGTTTTTACATTTGACCAGTTTTAGGTCTTTGTTGTAATAGTCTCCACCTGCTGCAAAAAGTTTTATTTATGAGTAGTGGGAGGTACATTTGCCTATCAATATAAGGATAGGCATTTAGAACAGAGTAAGAAATTATTATGTTGGTCCAGGGAAGTGACAGAAGTAGGTTCTTATCTATGGCATATGACCTCCCCAGCCATGTTTACTTGGATATGTTTATAGTACCGGGTATGATTTCCCACTCACTAAGTTGGCCTTAAGCCCAAATAGACAGCTGTTGATTACCCACCAAGATAAAATGCCAGTACTGCACCAATAGAGATAGTTTGTTATGGTCCTTGTTGTGGTTCATAGGATTTAGAGCAGGGTAGGATCATTGATTGATTTTCTTCCTTAGCAGTTTGCATAGTGTCCTTTAAAACTATGAGAGCTAGTTCTTCAAGGAGGAAGCTTCCTGGTCATTTTCAGCTCAGATGCTCACAGCTCAATTAGTCCAAGTTCTGTGCTGGTAGTATGCCATGTCTTCAGCAATAGGGTCTTACTTCAAGTTCTGGTAGCCAATGAAGGGCTGTGGCAATAGTCTGTGTTATTTTGGGAGTTTCTTGGTTTACCCTGACCAACAACTCAAAGTTTCCCATGCCTGGCATTATGATTTTTGTTATATAGCCATCAAGTATACACATGCAATCACATCCATTTTGTGTGTGTGTGTGTGTGTGTGTGTGTGTGTATTTCACAATAGCAAGGAAATGGAAACAACCAAAACATCCTTCAACTGTTTAATGTATAATAAAAATGTGGTACATTTACATTATGGAGCTCTACTTAGTGGTAAAGTAAAATGAAATAGCTGGGTGTGGTGGCACACACGTTTAATCCTAGCATTCGGGAGGCAGAGGCGGGTAGAGCTTTGTGAGTTCAAGGCCTGCCTGGTCTACAGAGTAAGTTCCAGGCCAGCTGGGGCTACAGGGAGACCCTGCCTCAAAAAAGACCAAAAAAAAATGAAATTTTTAGGTAATTGGATGGAACTAGAAACTCTTATACTATGTGGGGTAACCCAGATTCAGAAAAATAAGTGATGCTCCTAGCTCCAAAACCCAAGATGTGAATATCTAGATAGATAGATAGATAGATAGATAGATAGATGATAGATAGATGATAGATAGATGCAAATCAATGGGATCCAGGGAAGTAGAAAGTAGCTAAAGGGGCAAAAGGGAAGAGGAGCTTGAGAGAGGGAGATAATAAGAAACAGTAGATAGCAAGAGGGACATTGGGAACATGAAGGCACTTTAACTGAGAGGGAGAGGAGAAAGGGCTCTCCAGGGGTAGAGTGAGGAAAGAGAGATAAGAAGTACTTAAGGTATATGAAAAATCAAGGCGAATTATAGTGTTCAATAAGCTTACTGGCAACTTCTTTAGAAAAGTCATTCCAGAGTGTGTAGTACCTCTATAGGTTTAATTTTAATTTTTACAAGAACTGATAAATTATAGAATTTTCATTTGTTTTTCTGTTTGTTCATCTTCTTTGGTTAAAAGTTTTTGCTTATGTTATGAAAAGCTTGTTTTTTATTCTTTGAATTTTAAGAGTACTTTGTTCTGGATATAAGTGATTAGTCAGCGACATGTGTAGCCTGCTTTCCTCCCAGATTGGGACTTATTTCATTTCTAAGTGCACCTGTCTTCAAAGCTTAAACATTAATTTACATAAAAAACTTTGGGTAGCCTGTGATTGGAAAAATATTCAACTTTATTTCCTTCCATAAGCATAAAATTGACAGCTTTTGGGTTTGAAGCAGGGATCTATTTTTATTTTTTTATTTTTCCAGTGCTGAGGACCAAACTTGGGGCCTTCCACATATTACATAAGCAATCTGCCACTGGGCTACATCCTTAGTCCTTGAATCAAAACTTTAACTTGTATGTGTAGAACCTGATTTATATTTTTGCATATGGCTACCAAATTTTTAAAGTAGTATTTTCTGAACAGACATTCCCTTCCCATTGAATCACTTTGTGACATTTGCAAACCCCAGTAATGTAAGCACAAGCCTACTTCTATATTCTCTAACCTTTTTATTCCTTTTGGTCTTTTCAAGACAAGGGAGACCTTTAGTCCCAGCTGGCCTGGAGCTCACTATGTAGTCCAAGTAGGCCTTGAACTTACAGAGATCCACCTGCCTCTGCTGGGATTAAAGGCGTGTATTACCATGCCTGGTTCTCTATTTACCTTTGTTATTTTTATTTTTGTTTTTTTATTTTTTGATCTTTTCAAGACAGGGTCTCCCTGTAGCCCCAGTACCTTTGTTATTTTTAAATGAACATTTATATTAATATTTTAGTTTACAATAAAGAACTATAGATATAAAATAGTAATCTTTATTTTCTAGACATTTAACAAATGTTTTCAATAGTTTAAATAGAAAAGGACTTGAAATTATTTTTGTATTCCTCTACTAATTTTGAAATACATTAAAGATGTTTAAAATCTCTAAGGTAATTAACAAATAGCCATTATTTTTACTTCACCAATGAATATAACATCTTTTTATCTCTTGTGTAAACAATTCATTGTCAATTACATTACTGTCAGCCCATAAACACTATCATAACTATTATCTCTTACTAATGTGTGACAAATTGGTTGGCTTCATTGAGGAAAAGGCATTGAATTACCCATGGAAACATAGAAAGTTACAGAGAACAGTTGAAAGTTGTAAGCTAAATGGCTGTGAGGAAAAATACTGTTGTGCTTCTTAACCAGCTCATGTTACACAGTGGATATTTTAATTCCATTCTATTGAGACAAACACCACACAAATCTGTTTAATTATCCACAAGTCAGATATCTAAAGGAGAATGCTTTTAAATAGTATGGTAGTATAGTTTTTTAAATTTTTATTTATCTTGGCTGACATATACAAATATAAAGTTATACATATTTATAGGGTCACATTTATAGGGTTTCATGCATATATACATTGTTTAAAACTTAAAACTGGCTGGGCGTGGTGGTGCACGCCTTTAATCCTAGCACTTGGGAGGCAGAGGCAGGCTGATCTTTATGAGTTCAAGGCCAGCCTGGTCTACAGAGTGAGTTCCAGGACAGCTGGGGCTACAGGGAGACCCTGTCTTGAAAAGACAGAAAACAAACAAACAAACAAACAAAAAAATCCTTAAAACTGCTGAACATGTCTAGGTCGATAAACATGTATAATTTCTTTGTGGTTAAGAATTCCACAGTTTTGAACAAAATTCCACAGTTCTTTCTTTGAAGCTTTTGAAATGCATGCAACATCACATCTATATTGAGGCTACTGCAAAATTGTACACCAAAGCATCATGCTGTATGTAACCAACTTGCTATTCATTGATAAGTTTCATCACACATTCCTTCTTTTCTTACTATGTTCAGGGGTTCAGATTTTTCCTTTTAATTTTATATTACTCTAAAATATGAATATATAGCTTCTGCCCATGTACATTAATTACCATGCCTGAAAGTAGGTGGTAAGTTAATTCTAGGGCTTATTATGATATTCACATTATAACATCACAATTGCTTTCGGATAGAAAGAAATATAACAATAAATACGGCTGAGAAACATCTTAAAAAGTGTTCAGCATTGTTAATAATTAAGCAAATGTAAATTAAAACCACTCTAAGATATCATTTCACTCTGATAAGACTGGCTCAGATCAAGAAAAAAAAAGGCATAAATGCTGGAGAGGTTGTGAGGAAAGGGGGACACTCATCCACTGCTGGTGGGAATGTAAACTTGTACAATCGCTGTGAAAAGCATTGTGGAGAATCCTTAAAAATTCAAAATGAGCCAGGCGTGGAGGGGTGCATCTTTAATCCTAGCCATGGGAGGCAGAGGCAGGAGGATCCCTGAGAGATGGAGGTCAACCTGGGCAATGTTCTGGGTGGGCTATGACTAGTGAGACCCTGTCAAGAAAACAAATATGAAAATGTATAAAAAAAAATCAAAATGAGCCTACCACCTGACCCAGCCATACCACTCTTGGGTATATACCCACAAGACGCATCCTACCACAAAGATACAAGCACATCTATATTTATTGCAGCTCTTTTCACAGTAGTGAAGAGTTGGAAGCAACCCAAATGCCCCTCAACTGAAGAGTGGATAACAAAAATGTGGTACATCTACACAATGGAGTTCTATGCAGTGGTAAAGAAAGATGACATCATGAGATTTGCAGGTAAATGGATGGAACTTGAAGCCATTATGCTAAGTGAAGTAACAGTACCAAAAACAAACAAACAAACAAACAACAACAAACAAACAAACAAACGGGGAATGGTTTCTCTCATTTGTGGATGCTAGCACCAAATCCCCCAATTGAAAGTAAAGCTGAGCTCTCTATTTACCTTTTAAATGGCTCTGTCCTTATCCTGATAGCCCACATGCTGATGGTTGTAGAATTTGCATGGATCTTAAAGTTAATTCATCAGACTCTAGTTTATTCTTTCTCTTTGTGATTGTCTTTATTAGTTCCTGTTCTCTGTACTCACACAAATTGTGGGAGATTTTTATTTCTATATTAAAAAACTGCTGAAATGATAATCTGTACATACATTTGAGGAAAATCATCTTAGCAATATTTACTCTCCTAAAAATATGAGGATTAAGCAAGGTGATGCATGCTTGTAATTCCAGTGTGTGGGATGTGAATGCTGGAAGATTAGAAGTTCAAGATTATCCTTAGCTACATAACAAACTGAGGCCAGGAAGGACTGCATAAGACTGGACTCGTCAGAGTCCAGTATATATATATATATATATATATATATATATGTATGTATATATATATATATATATATGCCTACTGTTGGAGATATTTAAATCCTAAAATATTTTAGTAATATTTTATAGGTTTTCTTTTCTACTGGTGAGGATTGAGCCAATCAAGGTTTTGTTTATGTAAGGTAGAAGCTTTACCATTAAGCTGTGTTCTCAGCCAAATATTTTATAGTTTTATATAGAGATATTTAGAACTTATTTTTATTAAATTTAATTTAAAATATGTGTCTCAATAATTTTATAAATGGGATGCATTTAGTTCTGGTTTTTGTTTGCTTTCAATATAAAAATATACAATTCAATTTTTGTGCAGTGGCTTTTAGTTTTATTCCTTGTTTTATTTATTTAAGCAATTGCTTTATCAAATTCTTTGTATTTTTCAAATTAATTTTTAAAAATATGCTAATTATTATTATTATTTTGCTAAAAATGTCATGTTTTCCCCAAGGAATTGCTTGAAGGTTCTTCCTTGGCAAGCCCAAACAACCATCAATTCTGACCCCATGCTCCACACTGGGGCCCCTTCCCCGCATGGACACCCAAATGAGGTTCAGCAAGCATGTGTCCTGTCTTGATCTTCCTGCACTGGCCTCCATGACACAGCCTGGGTAGTCCAACAACGGCAGTCTACATTCTGAAGAGGCTGAAATCCCAGTAGCCGCTCAGTCCACAAGGTAGATATCTCAGTAGTCCCCATCTGGCATTGAAGCTTTGGAGGATCCTCAAGTTTTAAATTTGAAGTACAATTTCTCAGATTTCTCAGACCTTACTGATTATTTCTGGTTATACTTTCCTTTTGGATGCTTAAGGCCACACAGTTAGCCCAGGTTTTTGTTTTCTCAAAGTCACTTGAGGATATGGTCCTCAAGGGTCACTCAGAGATTTTTTTTTGGGGGGGGCTGGCTCCTTTTGGCTTTTCAATCACCAGTTCCATCCACTTGGGGACACAGTTAGGTCTTGCTAGACCAGGCTTCTCTTTTTGAAGCATGAGCAGACATTCCTCTTTATAAACTGGACACTGGTTGAAGTCCCATTAGTGGATCTCCAAGACCTCCCTGCACAGGAAGACTGGTGACTCACATTGGAAGGACATTTCTTTAGTTTTTTTTTTTTTTTTAATTACTGTTTTTTTTTTTTAAATTTTTATTTATTTATTTATTTTTTTATGTGTATGAATGTATTGTCTGCATGCAGGTCTGCGCACCCGTGTCGTGCGATGCCGCGGAGGTCAGAAGACGGTCTCGGATTCCCCTGGAACTGGAGTTCTCCTGGAACCGGAGTCACAGACGGTTCTCAGCCGCCATGTGGGTGCTGGGGATCGAACCCGGGTCCTCTGCAAGAGCGGTCGTCGCTCTTAACCGCTAAGCCATCCCTCCAGCCCGGAAGGACATTTCAAGAGATGCCCTCATGCATAGTCCCCTGTGACTTAGTTGACCTCTGAGGGCAAGGAACAAAGTTATCCCTTAGGTCCTTCTGCGAACTTGATATAGGTAACAAGTATGGTCATTAAGAACCCAGAAAGGCTAAGTTACACCAGCTTGATACATCCCCCCTATACTAAAATTATATCTTCTGAAAACAAACTGTGTGTTATTTCCATATCATATTTCTTGATTTGCCTTTTTTCATTTTAACTTTATGTTACTCTAAAATATGTATACATGCCCACCATCATATACCAAAAATCCATAGTCTGAAAATAAATGGTAGGTTAGTTCTAGAACCTGTCTAGGGATTCATAATATAAGAGCACAGTTGCGTTCAGATCATGATGAATATAACATTAATGTTGCTCAGTTTGCCTTACAACTAGGTACTTGGTGCTACCATCCACAGATGAGGGATACCATTTGTCTTTTGTTTTTCTGGGACTGTGTTACTTCACTTAATGTAATATCTTCTAGTTTAACTATTTACCCGCAAATTCCATGATATCATCCTTCTTTACTGTTGCATAGAACTCCATTGTGTAGATGTACCACATTTTCTCTAGCCACTCCTCGGTTGAGGGGCACTTGGATTGGTTCCAACTCTTTGTTATTGTGAAGAGAGCTGCAATAAACATGTCTATACATGTATCTTTGCGGTAGGATGAGTCTTGTGGGTATATACTCAGAAGTGGTATGGCTGGGTCAGATGTTAGGCTCATTTTGAGTCTTTTAAGGATTCTCCACACTGCTTTCCATAATGGTTGTATGAGTTTGCATTCCTACCAGCAGTGGATGAGAGTTCCCCTTTCCCCCACAACCTCTCCAGCAATTAGTATCATTTGTTTTCTTGATCCTAGCCAGCCTTGTAAGAGTGAGATGATATCTTAAAGTGATTTTGATTTGCATTTCCTTAATTATTAGCGATGTTGAACACTTTTAACATGTTTCTCTGCTATTTCTATTTCCTCACTTGTGAAGTGTCTATTCAGCTATTTACTCCATCTTTTGAGTGAGTCATTTGTTTTCTTACTTGTTTTTTTTTTGAGTAGTTTATATATTCTGGAAGTTAG